>OW052035.1:56057622-56263041 GCA_932526305.1 Epicampocera succincta | reverse complement strand
TATCGCAAAAATAAGCGAAATTTGAAAAAACTTAACTAATGTATCGATAGTGCTCTTTTCAAATATATTAAAACTATTGTAGTTTGAAGAAATTTTTGAAAAAATCCATACAAATGTTAGGATGGATGCAAGCCTTGCAGTATTCGTATTAATAATATAAATATTATTTCCATAATAAACTTTTTTTATAAAAGTGGCTGTATCTCCGTTAATATTGATTTTATCGCAAAAATAAGCGAAATTTGAAAAAACTTAACTAATGTATCGATAGTGCTCTTTTCAAATATATTAAAACTATTGTAGTTTGAAGAAATTTTTGAAAAAATCCATACAAATGTTAGGATGGATGCAAGTCTTGCAGTATTCGTATTAATAATATAAATATTATTTCCATAATAAACTTTTTTTATAAAAGTGGCTGTATCTCCGTTAATATTGATTTTATCGCAAAAATAAGCGAAATTTGAAAAAACTTAACTAATGTATCGATAGTGCTCTTTTCAAATATATTAAAACTATTGTAGTTTGAAGAAATTTTTGAAAAAATCCATACAAATGTTAGGATGGATGCAAGTCTTGCAGTATTCGTATTAATAATATAAATATTATTTCCATAATAAACTTTTTTTATAAAAGTGGCTGTATCTCCGTTAATATTGATTTTATCGCAAAAATAAGCGAAATTTGAAAAAACTTAACTAATGTATCGATAGTGCTCTTTTCAAATATATTAAAACTATTGTAGTTTGAAGAAATTTTTGAAAAAATCCATACAAATGTTAGGATGGATGCAAGTCTTGCAGTATTCGTATTAATAATATAAATATTATTTCCATAATAAACTTTTTTTATAAAAGTGGCTGTATCTCCGTTAATATTGATTTTATCGCAAAAATAAGCGAAATTTGAAAAAACTTAACTAATGTATCGATAGTGCTCTTTTCAAATATATTAAAACTATTGTAGTTTGAAGAAATTTTTGAAAAAATCCATACAAATGTTAGGATGGATGGAAGTCTTGCAGTATTCGTATTAATAATATAAATATTATTTCCATAATAAACTTTTTTTATAAAAGTGGCTGTATCTCCGTTAATATTGATTTTATCGCAAAAATAAGCGAAATTTGAAAAAACTTAACTAATGTATCGATAGTGCTCTTTTCAAATATATTAAAACTATTGTAGTTTGAAGAAATTTTTGAAAAAATCCATACAAATGTTAGGATGGATGCAAGTCTTGCAGTATTCGTATTAATAATATAAATAATATTTCCATAATAAACTTTTTTATAAAAGTGGCTGTATCTCCGTTAATATTGATTTTATCGCAAAAATAAGCGAAATTTGAAAAAACTTAACTAATGTATCGATAGTGCTCTTTTCAAATATATTAAAACTATTGTAGTTTGAAGAAATTTTTGAAAAAATCCATACAAATGTTAGGATGGATGCAAGTCTTGCAGTATTCGTATTAATAATATAAATAATATTTCCATAATAAACTTTTTTATAAAAGTGGCTGTATCTCCGTTAATATTGATTTTATCGCAAAAATAAGCGAAATTTTAAAAAACTTAACTAATGTATCGATAGTGCTCTTTTCAAATATATTAAAACTATTGTAGTTTGAAGAAATTTTTGAAAAAATCCATACAAATGTTAGGATGGATGCAAGTCTTGCAGTATTCGTATTAATAATATAAATAATATTTCCATAATAAACTTTTTTATAAAAGTGGCTGTATCTCCGTTAATATTGATTTTATCGCAAAAATAAGCGAAATTTGAAAAAACTTAACTAATGTATCGATAGTGCTCTTTTCAAATATATTAAAACTATTGTAGTTTGAAGAAATTTTTGAAAAAATCCATACAAATGTTAGGATGGATGCAAGTCTTGCAGTATTCGTATTAATAATATAAATAATATTTCCATAATAAACTTTTTTATAAAAGTGGCTGTATCTCCGTTAATATTGATTTTATCGCAAAAATAAGCGAAATTTGAAAAAACTTAACTAATGTATCGATAGTGCTCTTTTTAAATATATTAAAACTATTGTAGTTTGAAGAAATTTTTGAAAAAAGCCATACAAATGTTAGGATGGATGCAAGTCTTGCAGTATTCGTATTAATAATATAAATATTATTTCCATAATAAACTTTTTTATAAAAGTGGCTGTATCTCCGTTAATATTGATTTTATCGCAAAAATAAGCGAAATTTGAAAAAACTTAACTAATGTATCGATAGTGCTCTTTTCAAATATATTAAAACTATTGTAGTTTGAAGAAATTTTTGAAAAAAGCCATACAAATGTTAGGATGGATGCAAGTCTTGCAGTAGTCGTATTAATAATATAAATATTATTTCCATAATAAACTTTTTTATAAAAGTGGCTGTATCTCCGTTAATATTGATTTTATCGCAAAAATAAGCGAAATTTGAAAAAACTTAACTAATGTATCGATAGTGCTCTTTTCAAATATATTAAAACTATTGTAGTTTGAAGAAATTTTTGAAAAAATCCATACAAATGTTAGGATGGATGCAAGTCTTGCAGTATTCGTATTAATAATATAAATATTATTTCCATAATAAGCTTTTTTATAAAAGTGGCTGTATCTCCGTTAATATTGATTTTATCGCAAAAATAAGCGAAATTTGAAAAAACTTAACTAATGTATCGATAGTGCTCTTTTTAAATATATTAAAACTATTGTAGTTTGAAGAAATTTTTGAAAAAAGCCATACAAATGTTAGGATGGATGCAAGTCTTGCAGTATTCGTATTAATAATATAAATATTATTTCCATAATAAACTTTTTTATAAAAGTGGCTGTATCTCCGTTAATATTGATTTTATCGCAAAAATAAGCGAAATTTGAAAAAACTTAACTAATGTATCGATAGTGCTCTTTTTAAATATATTAAAACTATTGTAGTTTGAAGAAATTTTTGAAAAAAGCCATACAAATGTTAGGATGGATGCAAGTCTTGCAGTATTCGTATTAATAATATAAATATTATTTCCATAATAAACTTTTTTATAAAAGTGGCTGTATCTCCGTTAATATTGATTTTATCGCAAAAATAAGCGAAATTTGAAAAAACTTAACTAATGTATCGATAGTGCTCTTTTCAAATATATTAAAACTATTGTAGTTTGAAGAAATTTTTGAAAAAATCCATACAAATGTTAGGATGGATGCAAGTCTTGCAGTATTCGTATTAATAATATAAATATTATTTCCATAATAAACTTTTTTATAAAAGTGGCTGTATCTCCGTTAATATTGATTTTATCGCAAAAATAAGCGAAATTTGAAAAAACTTAACTAATGTATCGATAGTGCTCTTTTTAAATATATTAAAACTATTGTAGTTTGAAGAAATTTTTGAAAAAAGCCATACAAATGTTAGGATGGATGCAAGTCTTGCAGTATTCGTATTAATAATATAAATATTATTTCCATAATAAACTTTTTTATAAAAGTGGCTGTATCTCCGTTAATATTGATTTTATCGCAAAAATAAGCGAAATTTGAAAAAACTTAACTAATGTATCGATAGTGCTCTTTTTAAATATATTAAAACTATTGTAGTTTGAAGAAATTTTTGAAAAAAGCCATACAAATGTTAGGATGGATGCAAGTCTTGCAGTATTCGTATTAATAATATAAATATTATTTCCATAATAAACTTTTTTATAAAAGTGGCTGTATCTCCGTTAATATTGATTTTATCGCAAAAATAAGCGAAATTTGAAAAAACTTAACTAATGTATCGATAGTGCTCTTTTCAAATATATTAAAACTATTGTAGTTTGAAGAAATTTTTGAAAAAATCCATACAAATGTTAGGATGGATGCAAGTCTTGCAGTATTCGTATTAATAATATAAATATTATTTCCATAATAAACTTTTTTATAAAAGTGGCTGTATCTCCGTTAATATTGATTTTATCGCAAAAATAAGCGAAATTTGAAAAAACTTAACTAATGTATCGATAGTGCTCTTTTTAAATATATTAAAACTATTGTAGTTTGAAGAAATTTTTGAAAAAAGCCATACAAATGTTAGGATGGATGCAAGTCTTGCAGTATTCGTATTAATAATATAAATATTATTTCCATAATAAACTTTTTTATAAAAGTGGCTGTATCTCCGTTAATATTGATTTTATCGCAAAAATAAGCGAAATTTGAAAAAACTTAACTAATGTATCGATAGTGCTCTTTTCAAATATATTAAAACTATTGTAGTTTGAAGAAATTTTTGAAAAAATCCATACAAATGTTAGGATGGATGCAAGTCTTGCAGTATTCGTATTAATAATATAAATATTATTTCCATAATAAACTTTTTTATAAAAGTGGCTGTATCTCCGTTAATATTGATTTTATCGCAAAAATAAGCGAAATTTGAAAAAACTTAACTAATGTATCGATAGTGCTCTTTTTAAATATATTAAAACTATTGTAGTTTGAAGAAATTTTTGAAAAAAGCCATACAAATGTTAGGATGGATGCAAGTCTTGCAGTATTCGTATTAATAATATAAATATTATTTCCATAATAAACTTTTTTATAAAAGTGGCTGTATCTCCGTTAATATTGATTTTATCGCAAAAATAAGCGAAATTTGAAAAAACTTAACTAATGTATCGATAGTGCTCTTTTCAAATATATTAAAACTATTGTAGTTTGAAGAAATTTTTGAAAAAAGCCATACAAATGTTAGGATGGATGCAAGTCTTGCAGTATTCGTATTAATAATATAAATAATATTTCCATAATAAACTTTTTTATAAAAGTGGCTGTATCTCCGTTAATATTGATTTTATCGCAAAAATAAGCGAAATTTGAAAAAACTTAACTAATGTATCGATAGTGCTCTTTTCAAATATATTAAAACTATTGTAGTTTGAAGAAATTTTTGAAAAAATCCATACAAATGTTAGGATGGATGCAAGTCTTGCAGTATTCGTATTAATAATATAAATATTATTTCCATAATAAACTTTTTTATAAAAGTGGCTGTATCTCCGTTAATATTGATTTTATCGCAAAAATAAGCGAAATTTGAAAAAACTTAACTAATGTATCGATAGTGCTCTTTTCAAATATATTAAAACTATTGTAGTTTGAAGAAATTTTTGAAAAAATCCATACAAATGTTAGGATGGATGCAAGTCTTGCAGTATTCGTATTAATAATATAAATATTATTTCCATAATAAACTTTTTTATAAAAGTGGCTGTATCTCCGTTAATATTGATTTTATCGCAAAAATAAGCGAAATTTGAAAAAACTTAACTAATGTATCGATAGTGCTCTTTTCAAATATATTAAAACTATTGTAGTTTGAAGAAATTTTTGAAAAAAGCCATACAAATGTTAGGATGGATGCAAGTCTTGCAGTATTCGTATTAATAATATAAATATTATTTCCATAATAAACTTTTTTATAAAAGTGGCTGTATCTCCGTTAATATTGATTTTATCGCAAAAATAAGCGAAATTTGAAAAAACTTAACTAATGTATCGATAGTGCTCTTTTCAAATATATTAAAACTATTGTAGTTTGAAGAAATTTTTGAAAAAATCCATACAAATGTTAGGATGGATGCAAGTCTTGCAGTATTCGTATTAATAATATAAATATTATTTCCATAATAAACTTTTTTATAAAAGTGGCTGTATCTCCGTTAATATTGATTTTATCGCAAAAATAAGCGAAATTTGAAAAAACTTAACTAATGTATCGATAGTGCTCTTTTCAAATATATTAAAACTATTGTAGTTTGAAGAAATTTTTGAAAAAATCCATACAAATGTTAGGATGGATGCAAGTCTTGCAGTATTCGTATTAATAATATAAATATTATTTCCATAATAAACTTTTTTATAAAAGTGGCTGTATCTCCGTTAATATTGATTTTATCGCAAAAATAAGCGAAATTTGAAAAAACTTAACTAATGTATCGATAGTGCTCTTTTCAAATATATTAAAACTATTGTAGTTTGAAGAAATTTTTGAAAAAAGCCATACAAATGTTAGGATGGATGCAAGTCTTGCAGTATTCGTATTAATAATATAAATATTATTTCCATAATAAACTTTTTTATAAAAGTGGCTGTATCTCCGTTAATATTGATTTTATCGCAAAAATAAGCGAAATTTGAAAAAACTTAACTAATGTATCGATAGTGCTCTTTTTAAATATATTAAAACTATTGTAGTTTGAAGAAATTTTTGAAAAAAGCCATACAAATGTTAGGATGGATGCAAGTCTTGCAGTATTCGTATTAATAATATAAATATTATTTCCATAATAAACTTTTTTATAAAAGTGGCTGTATCTCCGTTAATATTGATTTTATCGCAAAAATAAGCGAAATTTGAAAAAACTTAACTAATGTATCGATAGTGCTCTTTTCAAATATATTAAAACTATTGTAGTTTGAAGAAATTTTTGAAAAAATCCATACAAATGTTAGGATGGATGCAAGTCTTGCAGTATTCGTATTAATAATATAAATATTATTTCCATAATAAACTTTTTTTATAAAAGTGGCTGTATCTCCGTTAATATTGATTTTATCGCAAAAATAAGCGAAATTTGAAAAAACTTAACTAATGTATCGATAGTGCTCTTTTCAAATATATTAAAACTATTGTAGTTTGAAGAAATTTTTGAAAAAATCCATACAAATGTTAGGATGGATGCAAGTCTTGCAGTATTCGTATTAATAATATAAATATTATTTCCATAATAAACTTTTTTATAAAAGTGGCTGTATCTCCGTTAATATTGATTTTATCGCAAAAATAAGCGAAATTTGAAAAAACTTAACTAATGTATCGATAGTGCTCTTTTCAAATATATTAAAACTATTGTAGTTTGAAGAAATTTTTGAAAAAAGCCATACAAATGTTAGGATGGATGCAAGTCTTGCAGTATTCGTATTAATAATATAAATATTATTTCCATAATAAACTTTTTTATAAAAGTGGCTGTATCTCCGTTAATATTGATTTTATCGCAAAAATAAGCGAAATTTGAAAAAACTTAACTAATGTATCGATAGTGCTCTTTTTAAATATATTAAAACTATTGTAGTTTGAAGAAATTTTTGAAAAAAGCCATACAAATGTTAGGATGGATGCAAGTCTTGCAGTATTCGTATTAATAATATAAATATTATTTCCATAATAAACTTTTTTATAAAAGTGGCTGTATCTCCGTTAATATTGATTTTATCGCAAAAATAAGCGAAATTTGAAAAAACTTAACTAATGTATCGATAGTGCTCTTTTCAAATATATTAAAACTATTGTAGTTTGAAGAAATTTTTGAAAAAAGCCATACAAATGTTAGGATGGATGCAAGTCTTGCAGTATTCGTATTAATAATATAAATATTATTTCCATAATAAACTTTTTTATAAAAGTGGCTGTATCTCCGTTAATATTGATTTTATCGCAAAAATAAGCGAAATTTGAAAAAACTTAACTAATGTATCGATAGTGCTCTTTTCAAATATATTAAAACTATTGTAGTTTGAAGAAATTTTTGAAAAAATCCATACAAATGTTAGGATGGATGCAAGTCTTGCAGTATTCGTATTAATAATATAAATATTATTTCCATAATAAACTTTTTTATAAAAGTGGCTGTATCTCCGTTAATATTGATTTTATCGCAAAAATAAGCGAAATTTGAAAAAACTTAACTAATGTATCGATAGTGCTCTTTTCAAATATATTAAAACTATTGTAGTTTGAAGAAATTTTTGAAAAAAGCCATACAAATGTTAGGATGGATGCAAGTCTTGCAGTATTCGTATTAATAATATAAATATTATTTCCATAATAAACTTTTTTATAAAAGTGGCTGTATCTCCGTTAATATTGATTTTATCGCAAAAATAAGCGAAATTTGAAAAAACTTAACTAATGTATCGATAGTGCTCTTTTTAAATATATTAAAACTATTGTAGTTTGAAGAAATTTTTGAAAAAAGCCATACAAATGTTAGGATGGATGCAAGTCTTGCAGTATTCGTATTAATAATATAAATAATATTTCCATAATAAACTTTTTTATAAAAGTGGCTGTATCTCCGTTAATATTGATTTTATCGCAAAAATAAGCGAAATTTGAAAAAACTTAAGTAATGTATCGATAGTGCTCTTTTCAAATATATTAAAACTATTGTAGTTTGAAGAAATTTTTGAAAAAAGCCATACAAATGTTAGGATGGATGCAAGTCTTGCAGTATTCGTATTAATAATATAAATATTATTTCCATAATAAACTTTTTTTATAAAAGTGGCTGTATCTCCGTTAATATTGATTTTATCGCAAAAATAAGCGAAATTTGAAAAAACTTAACTAATGTATCGATAGTGCTCTTTTCAAATATATTAAAACTATTGTAGTTTGAAGAAATTTTTGAAAAAATCCATACAAATGTTAGGATGGATGCAAGTCTTGCAGTATTCGTATTAATAATATAAATATTATTTCCATAATAAACTTTTTTATAAAAGTGGCTGTATCTCCGTTAATATTGATTTTATCGCAAAAATAAGCGAAATTTGAAAAAACTTAACTAATGTATCGATAGTGCTCTTTTCAAATATATTAAAACTATTGTAGTTTGAAGAAATTTTTGAAAAAATCCATACAAATGTTAGGATGGATGCAAGTCTTGCAGTATTCGTATTAATAATATAAATATTATTTCCATAATAAACTTTTTTATAAAAGTGGCTGTATCTCCGTTAATATTGATTTTATCGCAAAAATAAGCGAAATTTGAAAAAACTTAACTAATGTATCGATAGTGCTCTTTTTAAATATATTAAAACTATTGTAGTTTGAAGAAATTTTTGAAAAAAGCCATACAAATGTTAGGATGGATGCAAGTCTTGCAGTATTCGTATTAATAATATAAATATTATTTCCATAATAAACTTTTTTATAAAAGTGGCTGTATCTCCGTTAATATTGATTTTATCGCAAAAATAAGCGAAATTTGAAAAAACTTAACTAATGTATCGATAGTGCTCTTTTCAAATATATTAAAACTATTGTAGTTTGAAGAAATTTTTGAAAAAATCCATACAAATGTTAGGATGGATGCAAGTCTTGCAGTATTCGTATTAATAATATAAATATTATTTCCATAATAAACTTTTTTATAAAAGTGGCTGTATCTCCGTTAATATTGATTTTATCGCAAAAATAAGCGAAATTTGAAAAAACTTAACTAATGTATCGATAGTGCTCTTTTTAAATATATTAAAACTATTGTAGTTTGAAGAAATTTTTGAAAAAAGCCATACAAATGTTAGGATGGATGCAAGTCTTGCAGTATTCGTATTAATAATATAAATATTATTTCCATAATAAACTTTTTTATAAAAGTGGCTGTATCTCCGTTAATATTGATTTTATCGCAAAAATAAGCGAAATTTGAAAAAACTTAACTAATGTATCGATAGTGCTCTTTTCAAATATATTAAAACTATTGTAGTTTGAAGAAATTTTTGAAAAAATCCATACAAATGTTAGGATGGATGCAAGTCTTGCAGTATTCGTATTAATAATATAAATATTATTTCCATAATAAACTTTTTTATAAAAGTGGCTGTATCTCCGTTAATATTGATTTTATCGCAAAAATAAGCGAAATTTGAAAAAACTTAACTAATGTATCGATAGTGCTCTTTTTAAATATATTAAAACTATTGTAGTTTGAAGAAATTTTTGAAAAAAGCCATACAAATGTTAGGATGGATGCAAGTCTTGCAGTATTCGTATTAATAATATAAATAATATTTCCATAATAAACTTTTTTATAAAAGTGGCTGTATCTCCGTTAATATTGATTTTATCGCAAAAATAAGCGAAATTTGAAAAAACTTAACTAATGTATCGATAGTGCTCTTTTCAAATATATTAAAACTATTGTAGTTTGAAGAAATTTTTGAAAAAATCCATACAAATGTTAGGATGGATGCAAGTCTTGCAGTATTCGTATTAATAATATAAATAATATTTCCCAAATAAACTTTTTTATAAAAGTGGCTGTATCTCCGTTAATATTGATTTTATCGCAAAAATAAGCGAAATTTGAAAAAACTTAACTAATGTATCGATAGTGCTCTTTTCAAATATATTAAAACTATTGTAGTTTGAAGAAATTTTTGAAAAAATCCATACAAATGTTAGGATGGATGCAAGTCTTGCAGTATTCGTATTAATAATATAAATAATATTTCCATAATAAACTTTTTTATAAAAGTGGCTGTATCTCCGTTAATATTGATTTTATCGCAAAAATAAGCGAAATTTGAAAAAACTTAACTAATGTATCGATAGTGCTCTTTTTAAATATATTAAAACTATTGTAGTTTGAAGAAATTTTTGAAAAAAGCCATACAAATGTTAGGATGGATGCAAGTCTTGCAGTATTCGTATTAATAATATAAATATTATTTCCATAATAAACTTTTTTATAAAAGTGGCTGTATCTCCGTTAATATTGATTTTATCGCAAAAATAAGCGAAATTTGAAAAAACTTAACTAATGTATCGATAGTGCTCTTTTCAAATATATTAAAACTATTGTAGTTTGAAGAAATTTTTGAAAAAATCCATACAAATGTTAGGATGGATGCAAGTCTTGCAGTATTCGTATTAATAATATAAATAATATTTCCCAAATAAACTTTTTTATAAAAGTGGCTGTATCTCCGTTAATATTGATTTTATCGCAAAAATAAGCGAAATTTGAAAAAACTTAACTAATGTATCGATAGTGCTCTTTTCAAATATATTAAAACTATTGTAGTTTGAAGAAATTTTTGAAAAAATCCATACAAATGTTAGGATGGATGCAAGTCTTGCAGTATTCGTATTAATAATATAAATATTATTTCCATAATAAACTTTTTTATAAAAGTGGCTGTATCTCCGTTAATATTGATTTTATCGCAAAAATAAGCGAAATTTGAAAAAACTTAACTAATGTATCGATAGTGCTCTTTTTAAATATATTAAAACTATTGTAGTTTGAAGAAATTTTTGAAAAAAGCCATACAAATGTTAGGATGGATGCAAGTCTTGCAGTATTCGTATTAATAATATAAATATTATTTCCATAATAAACTTTTTTATAAAAGTGGCTGTATCTCCCTTAATATTGATTTTATCGCAAAAATAAGCGAAATTTGAAAAAACTTAACTAATGTATCGATAGTGCTCTTTTCAAATATATTAAAACTATTGTAGTTTGAAGAAATTTTTGAAAAAATCCATACAAATGTTAGGATGGATGCAAGTCTTGCAGTATTCGTATTAATAATATAAATAATATTTCCCAAATAAACTTTTTTATAAAAGTGGCTGTATCTCCGTTAATATTGATTTTATCGCAAAAATAAGCGAAATTTGAAAAAACTTAACTAATGTATCGATAGTGCTCTTTTCAAATATATTAAAACTATTGTAGTTTGAAGAAATTTTTGAAAAAATCCATACAAATGTTAGGATGGATGCAAGTCTTGCAGTATTCGTATTAATAATATAAATAATATTTCCATAATAAACTTTTTTATAAAAGTGGCTGTATCTCCGTTAATATTGATTTTATCGCAAAAATAAGCGAAATTTGAAAAAACTTAACTAATGTATCGATAGTGCTCTTTTCAAATATATTAAAACTATTGTAGTTTGAAGAAATTTTTGAAAAAATCCATACAAATGTTAGGATGGATGCAAGTCTTGCAGTATTCGTATTAATAATATAAATATTATTTCCATAATAAACTTTTTTATAAAAGTGGCTGTATCTCCGTTAATATTGATTTTATCGCAAAAATAAGCGAAATTTGAAAAAACTTAACTAATGTATCGATAGTGCTCTTTTCAAATATATTAAAACTATTGTAGTTTGAAGAAATTTTTGAAAAAATCCATACAAATGTTAGGATGGATGCAAGTCTTGCAGTATTCGTATTAATAATATAAATATTATTTCCATAATAAACTTTTTTATAAAAGTGGCTGTATCTCCGTTAATATTGATTTTATCGCAAAAATAAGCGAAATTTGAAAAAACTTAACTAATGTATCGATAGTGCTCTTTTAAATATATTAAAACTATTGTAGTTTGAAGAAATTTTTGAAAAAAGCCATACAAATGTTAGGATGGATGCAAGTCTTGCAGTATTCGTATTAATAATATAAATATTATTTCCATAATAAACTTTTTTATAAAAGTGGCTGTATCTCCGTTAATATTGATTTTATCGCAAAAATAAGCGAAATTTGAAAAAACTTAACTAATGTATCGATAGTGCTCTTTTCAAATATATTAAAACTATTGTAGTTTGAAGAAATTTTTGAAAAAAGCCATACAAATGTTAGGATGGATGCAAGTCTTGCAGTATTCGTATTAATAATATAAATATTATTTCCATAATAAACTTTTTTATAAAAGTGGCTGTATCTCCGTTAATATTGATTTTATCGCAAAAATAAGCGAAATTTGAAAAAACTTAACTAATGTATCGATAGTGCTCTTTTCAAATATATTAAAACTATTGTAGTTTGAAGAAATTTTTGAAAAAATCCATACAAATTGTTAGGATGGATGCAAGTCTTGCAGTATTCGTATTAATAATATAAATATTATTTCCATAATAAACTTTTTTATAAAAGTGGCTGTATCTCCGTTAATATTGATTTTATCGCAAAAATAAGCGAAATTTGAAAAAACTTAACTAATGTATCGATAGTGCTCTTTTTAAATATATTAAAACTATTGTAGTTTGAAGAAATTTTTGAAAAAAGCCATACAAATGTTAGGATGGATGCAAGTCTTGCAGTATTCGTATTAATAATATAAATATTATTTCCATAATAAACTTTTTTATAAAAGTGGCTGTATCTCCGTTAATATTGATTTTATCGCAAAAATAAGCGAAATTTGAAAAAACTTAACTAATGTATCGATAGTGCTCTTTTTAAATATATTAAAACTATTGTAGTTTGAAGAAATTTTTGAAAAAAGCCATACAAATGTTAGGATGGATGCAAGTCTTGCAGTATTCGTATTAATAATATAAATATTATTTCCATAATAAACTTTTTTATAAAAGTGGCTGTATCTCCGTTAATATTGATTTTATCGCAAAAATAAGCGAAATTTGAAAAAACTTAACTAATGTATCGATAGTGCTCTTTTCAAATATATTAAAACTATTGTAGTTTGAATAAATTTTTGAAAAAAGCCATACAAATGTTAGGATGGATGCAAGTCTTGCAGTATTCGTATTAATAATATAAATATTATTTCCATAATAAACTTTTTTTATAAAAGTGGCTGTATCTCCGTTAATATTGATTTTATCGCAAAAATAAGCGAAATTTGAAAAAACTTAACTAATGTATCGATAGTGCTCTTTTCAAATATATTAAAACTATTGTAGTTTGAAGAAATTTTTGAAAAAATCCATACAAATGTTAGGATGGATGCAAGTCTTGCAGTATTCGTATTAATAATATAAATATTATTTCCATAATAAACTTTTTTATAAAAGTGGCTGTATCTCCGTTAATATTGATTTTATCGCAAAAATAAGCGAAATTTGAAAAAACTTAACTAATGTATCGATAGTGCTCTTTTCAAATATATTAAAACTATTGTAGTTTGAAGAAATTTTTGAAAAAAGCCATACAAATGTTAGGATGGATGCAAGTCTTGCAGTATTCGTATTAATAATATAAATATTATTTCCATAATAAACTTTTTTATAAAAGTGGCTGTATCTCCGTTAATATTGATTTTATCGCAAAAATAAGCGAAATTTGAAAAAACTTAACTAATGTATCGATAGTGCTCTTTTTAAATATATTAAAACTATTGTAGTTTGAAGAAATTTTTGAAAAAAGCCATACAAATGTTAGGATGGATGCAAGTCTTGCAGTATTCGTATTAATAATATAAATATTATTTCCATAATAAACTTTTTTATAAAAGTGGCTGTATCTCCGTTAATATTGATTTTATCGCAAAAATAAGCGAAATTTGAAAAAACTTAACTAATATATCGATAGTGCTCTTTTCAAATATATTAAAACTATTGTAGTTTGAAGAAATTTTTGAAAAAATCCATACAAATGTTAGGATGGATGCAAGTCTTGCAGTATTCGTATTAATAATATAAATAATATTTCCCAAATAAACTTTTTTATAAAAGTGGCTGTATCTCCGTTAATATTGATTTTATCGCAAAAATAAGCGAAATTTGAAAAAACTTAACTAATGTATCGATAGTGCTCTTTTCAAATATATTAAAACTATTGTAGTTTGAAGAAATTTTTGAAAAAATCCATACAAATGTTAGGATGGATGCAAGTCTTGCAGTATTCGTATTAATAATATAAATAATATTTCCATAATAAACTTTTTTATAAAAGTGGCTGTATCTCCGTTAATATTGATTTTATCGCAAAAATAAGCGAAATTTGAAAAAACTTAACTAATGTATCGATAGTGCTCTTTTCAAATATATTAAAACTATTGTAGTTTGAAGAAATTTTTGAAAAAATCCATACAAATGTTAGGATGGATGCAAGTCTTGCAGTATTCGTATTAATAATATAAATATTATTTCCATAATAAACTTTTTTATAAAAGTGGCTGTATCTCCGTTAATATTGATTTTATCGCAAAAATAAGCGAAATTTGAAAAAACTTAACTAATGTATCGATAGTGCTCTTTTCAAATATATTAAAACTATTGTAGTTTGAAGAAATTTTTGAAAAAATCCATACAAATGTTAGGATGGATGCAAGTCTTGCAGTATTCGTATTAATAATATAAATATTATTTCCATAATAAACTTTTTTATAAAAGTGGCTGTATCTCCGTTAATATTGATTTTATCGCAAAAATAAGCGAAATTTGAAAAAACTTAACTAATGTATCGATAGTGCTCTTTTAAATATATTAAAACTATTGTAGTTTGAAGAAATTTTTGAAAAAAGCCATACAAATGTTAGGATGGATGCAAGTCTTGCAGTATTCGTATTAATAATATAAATATTATTTCCATAATAAACTTTTTTATAAAAGTGGCTGTATCTCCGTTAATATTGATTTTATCGCAAAAATAAGCGAAATTTGAAAAAACTTAACTAATGTATCGATAGTGCTCTTTTCAAATATATTAAAACTATTGTAGTTTGAAGAAATTTTGAAAAAAGCCATACAAATGTTAGGATGGATGCAAGTCTTGCAGTATTCGTATTAATAATATAAATATTATTTCCATAATAAACTTTTTTATAAAAGTGGCTGTATCTCCGTTAATATTGATTTTATCGCAAAAATAAGCGAAATTTGAAAAAACTTAACTAATGTATCGATAGTGCTCTTTTCAAATATATTAAAACTATTGTAGTTTGAAGAAATTTTTGAAAAAATCCATACAAATGTTAGGATGGATGCAAGTCTTGCAGTATTCGTATTAATAATATAAATATTATTTCCATAATAAACTTTTTTATAAAAGTGGCTGTATCTCCGTTAATATTGATTTTATCGCAAAAATAAGCGAAATTTGAAAAAACTTAACTAATGTATCGATAGTGCTCTTTTTAAATATATTAAAACTATTGTAGTTTGAAGAAATTTTTGAAAAAAGCCATACAAATGTTAGGATGGATGCAAGTCTTGCAGTATTCGTATTAATAATATAAATATTATTTCCATAATAAACTTTTTTATAAAAGTGGCTGTATCTCCGTTAATATTGATTTTATCGCAAAAATAAGCGAAATTTGAAAAAACTTAACTAATGTATCGATAGTGCTCTTTTTAAATATATTAAAACTATTGTAGTTTGAAGAAATTTTTGAAAAAAGCCATACAAATGTTAGGATGGATGCAAGTCTTGCAGTATTCGTATTAATAATATAAATATTATTTCCATAATAAACTTTTTTATAAAAGTGGCTGTATCTCCGTTAATATTGATTTTATCGCAAAAATAAGCGAAATTTGAAAAAACTTAACTAATGTATCGATAGTGCTCTTTTCAAATATATTAAAACTATTGTAGTTTGAATAAATTTTTGAAAAAAGCCATACAAATGTTAGGATGGATGCAAGTCTTGCAGTATTCGTATTAATAATATAAATATTATTTCCATAATAAACTTTTTTATAAAAGTGGCTGTATCTCCGTTAATATTGATTTTATCGCAAAAATAAGCGAAATTTGAAAAAACTTAACTAATGTATCGATAGTGCTCTTTTCAAATATATTAAAACTATTGTAGTTTGAAGAAATTTTTGAAAAAATCCATACAAATGTTAGGATGGATGCAAGTCTTGCAGTATTCGTATTAATAATATAAATATTATTTCCATAATAAACTTTTTTATAAAAGTGGCTGTATCTCCGTTAATATTGATTTTATCGCAAAAATAAGCGAAATTTGAAAAAACTTAACTAATGTATCGATAGTGCTCTTTTCAAATATATTAAAACTATTGTAGTTTGAAGAAATTTTTGAAAAAAGCCATACAAATGTTAGGATGGATGCAAGTCTTGCAGTATTCGTATTAATAATATAAATATTATTTCCATAATAAACTTTTTTATAAAAGTGGCTGTATCTCCGTTAATATTGATTTTATCGCAAAAATAAGCGAAATTGAAAAAACTTAACTAATGTATCGATAGTGCTCTTTTTAAATATATTAAAACTATTGTAGTTTGAAGAAATTTTTGAAAAAAGCCATACAAATGTTAGGATGGATGCAAGTCTTGCAGTATTCGTATTAATAATATAAATATTATTTCCATAATAAACTTTTTTATAAAAGTGGCTGTATCTCCGTTAATATTGATTTTATCGCAAAAATAAGCGAAATTTGAAAAAACTTAACTAATATATCGATAGTGCTCTTTTCAAATATATTAAAACTATTGTAGTTTGAAGAAATTTTTGAAAAAAGCCATACAAATGTTAGGATGGATGCAAGTCTTGCAGTATTCGTATTAATAATATAAATATTATTTCCATAATAAACTTTTTTATAAAAGTGGCTGTATCTCCGTTAATATTGATTTTATCGCAAAAATAAGCGAAATTTGAAAAAACTTAACTAATGTATCGATAGTGCTCTTTTAAATATATTAAAACTATTGTAGTTTGAAGAAATTTTTGAAAAAAGCCATACAAATGTTAGGATGGATGCAAGTCTTGCAGTATTCGTATTAATAATATAAATATTATTTCCATAATAAACTTTTTTATAAAAGTGGCTGTATCTCCGTTAATATTGATTTTATCGCAAAAATAAGCGAAATTTGAAAAAACTTAACTAATATATCGATAGTGCTCTTTTCAAATATATTAAAACTATTGTAGTTTGAAGAAATTTTTGAAAAAATCCATACAAATGTTAGGATGGATGCAAGTCTTGCAGTATTCGTATTAATAATATAAATAATATTTCCATAATAAACTTTTTTATAAAAGTGGCTGTATCTCCGTTAATATTGATTTTATCGCAAAAATAAGCGAAATTTGAAAAAACTTAACTAATGTATCGATAGTGCTCTTTTCAAATATATTAAAACTATTGTAGTTTGAAGAAATTTTTGAAAAAATCCATACAAATGTTAGGATGGATGCAAGTCTTGCAGTATTCGTATTAATAATATAAATATTATTTCCATAATAAACTTTTTTATAAAAGTGGCTGTATCTCCGTTAATATTGATTTTATCGCAAAAATAAGCGAAATTTGAAAAAACTTAACTAACGTATCGATAGTGCTCTTTTCAAATATATTAAAACTATTGTAGTTTGAAGAAATTTTTGAAAAAATCCATACAAATGTTAGGATGGATGCAAGTCTTGCAGTATTCGTATTAATAATATAAATATTATTTCCATAATAAACTTTTTTATAAAAGTGGCTGTATCTCCGTTAATATTGATTTTATCGCAAAAATAAGCGAAATTTGAAAAAACTTAACTAACGTATCGATAGTGCTCTTTTCAAATATATTAAAACTATTGTAGTTTGAAGAAATTTTTGAAAAAATCCATACAAATGTTAGGATGGATGCAAGTCTTGCAGTATTCGTATTAATAATATAAATATTATTTCCATAATAAACTTTTTTATAAAAGTGGCTGTATCTCCGTTAATATTGATTTTATCGCAAAAATAAGCGAAATTTGAAAAAACTTAACTAATGTATCGATAGTGCTCTTTTCAAATATATTAAAACTATTGTAGTTTGAAGAAATTTTTGAAAAAATCCATACAAATGTTAGGATGGATGCAAGTCTTGCAGTATTCGTATTAATAATATAAATAATATTTCCATAATAAACTTTTTTATAAAAGTGGCTGTATCTCCGTTAATATTGATTTTATCGCAAAAATAAGCGAAATTTGAAAAAAACTTAACTAATGTATCGATAGTGCTCTTTTCAAATATATTAAAACTATTGTAGTTTCAAGAAATTTTTGAAAAAAGCCATACAAATGTTAGGATGGATGCAAGTCTTGCAGTATTCGTATTAATAATATAAATAATATTTCCCAAATAAACTTTTTTATAAAAGTGGCTGTATCTCCGTTAATATTGATTTTATCGCAAAAATAAGCGAAATTTGAAAAAAACTTAACTAATGTATCGATAGTGCTCTTTTCAAATATATTAAAACTATTGTAGTTTGAAGAAATTTTTGAAAAAAGCCATACAAATGTTAGGATGGATGCAAGTCTTGCAGTATTCGTATTAATAATATAAATAATATTTCCCAAATAAACTTTTTTATAAAAGTGGCTGTATCTCCGTTAATATTGATTTTATCGCAAAAATAAGCGAAATTTGAAAAAACTTAACTAATGTATCGATAGTGCTCTTTTCAAATATATTAAAACTATTGTAGTTTGAAGAAATTTTTGAAAAAATCCATACAAATGTTAGGATGGATGCAAGTCTTGCAGTATTCGTATTAATAATATAAATAATATTTCCATAATAAACTTTTTTATAAAAGTGGCTGTATCTCCGTTAATAGTGATTTTATCGCAAAAATAAGCGAAATTTGAAAAAACTTAACTAATGTATCGATAGTGCTCTTTTCAAATATATTAAAACTATTGTAGTTTGAAGAAATTTTTGAAAAAATCCATACAAATGTTAGGATGGATGCAAGTCTTGCAGTATTCGTATTAATAATATAAATAATATTTCCATAATAAACTTTTTTATAAAAGTGGCTGTATCTCCGTTAATAGTGATTTTATCGCAAAAATAAGCGAAATTTGAAAAAACTTAACTAATGTATCGATAGTGCTCTTTTCAAATATATTAAAACTATTGTAGTTTGAAGAAATTTTTGAAAAAATCCATACAAATGTTAGGATGGATGCAAGTCTTGCAGTATTCGTATTAATAATATAAATAATATTTCCATAATAAACTTTTTTATAAAAGTGGCTGTATCTCCGTTAATAGTGATTTTATCGCAAAAATAAGCGAAATTTGAAAAAACTTAACTAATGTATCGATAGTGCTCTTTTCAAATATATTAAAACTATTGTAGTTTGAAGAAATTTTTGAAAAAAGCCATACAAATGTTAGGATGGATGCAAGTCTTGCAGTATTCGTATTAATAATATAAATAATATTTCCATAATAAACTTTTTTATAAAAGTGGCTGTATCTCCGTTAATAGTGATTTTATCGCAAAAATAAGCGAAATTTGAAAAAAACTTAACTAATGTATCGATAGTGCTCTTTTCAAATATATTAAAACTATTGTAGTTTCAAGAAATTTTTGAAAAAAGCCATACAAATGTTAGGATGGATGCAAGTCTTGCAGTATTCGTATTAATAATATAAATAATATTTCCCAAATAAACTTTTTTATAAAAGTGGCTGTATCTCCGTTAATATTGATTTTATCGCAAAAATAAGCGAAATTTGAAAAAACTTAACTAATGTATCGATAGTGCTCTTTTCAAATATATTAAAACTATTGTAGTTTGAAGAAATTTTTGAAAAAATCCATACAAATGTTAGGATGGATGCAAGTCTTGCAGTATTCGTATTAATAATATAAATAATATTTCCATAATAAACTTTTTTATAAAAGTGGCTGTATCTCCGTTAATAGTGATTTTATCGCAAAAATAAGCGAAATTTGAAAAAACTTAACTAATGTATCGATAGTGCTCTTTTCAAATATATTAAAACTATTGTAGTTTGAAGAAATTTTTGAAAAAATCCATACAAATGTTAGGATGGATGCAAGTCTTGCAGTATTCGTATTAATAATATAAATAATATTTCCATAATAAACTTTTTTATAAAAGTGGCTGTATCTCCCTTAATAGTGATTTTATCGCAAAAATAAGCGAAATTTGAAAAAACTTAACTAATGTATCGATAGTGCTCTTTTCAAATATATTAAAACTATTGTAGTTTGAAGAAATTTTTGAAAAAATCCATACAAATGTTAGGATGGATGCAAGTCTTGCAGTATTCGTATTAATAATATAAATAATATTTCCATAATAAACTTTTTTATAAAAGTGGCTGTATCTCCGTTAATAGTGATTTTATCGCAAAAATAAGCGAAATTTGAAAAAACTTAACTAATGTATCGATAGTGCTCTTTTCAAATATATTAAAACTATTGTAGTTTGAAGAAATTTTTGAAAAAATCCATACAAATGTTAGGATGGATGCAAGTCTTGCAGTATTCGTATTAATAATATAAATAATATTTCCATAATAAACTTTTTTATAAAAGTGGCTGTATCTCCGTTAATAGTGATTTTATCGCAAAAATAAGCGAAATTTGAAAAAACTTAACTAATGTATCGATAGTGCTCTTTTCAAATATATTAAAACTATTGTAGTTTGAAGAAATTTTTGAAAAAATCCATACAAATGTTAGGATGGATGCAAGTCTTGCAGTATTCGTATTAATAATATAAATAATATTTCCATAATAAACTTTTTTATAAAAGTGGCTGTATCTCCGTTAATATTGATTTTATCGCAAAAATAAGCGAAATTTGAAAAAACTTAACTAATGTATCGATAGTGCTCTTTTTAAATATATTAAAACTATTGTAGTTTGAAGAAATTTTTGAAAAAAGCCATACAAATGTTAGGATGGATGCAAGTCTTGCAGTATTCGTATTAATAATATAAATAATATTTCCATAATAAACTTTTTTATAAAAGTGGCTGTATCTCCGTTAATATTGATTTTATCGCAAAAATAAGCGAAATTTGAAAAAACTTAACTAATGTATCGATAGTGCTCTTTTCAAATATATTAAAACTATTGTAGTTTGAAGAAATTTTTGAAAAAAGCCATACAAATGTTAGGATGGATGCAAGTCTTGCAGTATTCGTATTAATAATATAAATAATATTTCCATAATAAACTTTTTTATAAAAGTGGCTGTATCTCCGTTAATAGTGATTTTATCGCAAAAATAAGCGAAATTTGAAAAAACTTAACTAATGTATCGATAGTGCTCTTTTCAAATATATTAAAACTATTGTAGTTTGAAGAAATTTTTGAAAAAAGCCATACAAATGTTAGGATGGATGCAAGTCTTGCAGTATTCGTATTAATAATATAAATAATATTTCCATAATAAACTTTTTTATAAAAGTGGCTGTATCTCCGTTAATAGTGATTTTATCGCAAAAATAAGCGAAATTTGAAAAAACTTAACTAATGTATCGATAGTGCTCTTTTCAAATATATTAAAACTATTGTAGTTTGAAGAAATTTTTGAAAAAAGCCATACAAATGTTAGGATGGATGCAAGTCTTGCAGTATTCGTATTAATAATATAAATAATATTTCCATAATAAACTTTTTTATAAAAGTGGCTGTATCTCCGTTAATAGTGATTTTATCGCAAAAATAAGCGAAATTTGAAAAAACTTAACTAATGTATCGATAGTGCTCTTTTCAAATATATTAAAACTATTGTAGTTTGAAGAAATTTTTGAAAAAAGCCATACAAATGTTAGGATGGATGCAAGTCTTGCAGTATTCGTATTAATAATATAAATAATATTTCCATAATAAACTTTTTTATAAAAGTGGCTGTATCTCCGTTAATAGTGATTTTATCGCAAAAATAAGCGAAATTTGAAAAAAACTTAACTAATGTATCGATAGTGCTCTTTTCAAATATATTAAAACTATTGTAGTTTCAAGAAATTTTTGAAAAAAGCCATACAAATGTTAGGATGGATGCAAGTCTTGCAGTATTCGTATTAATAATATAAATAATATTTCCCAAATAAACTTTTTTATAAAAGTGGCTGTATCTCCGTTAATATTGATTTTATCGCAAAAATAAGCGAAATTTGAAAAAACTTAACTAATGTATCGATAGTGCTCTTTTCAAATATATTAAAACTATTGTAGTTTGAAGAAATTTTTGAAAAAATCCATACAAATGTTAGGATGGATGCAAGTCTTGCAGTATTCGTATTAATAATATAAATAATATTTCCATAATAAACTTTTTTATAAAAGTGGCTGTATCTCCGTTAATAGTGATTTTATCGCAAAAATAAGCGAAATTTGAAAAAACTTAACTAATGTATCGATAGTGCTCTTTTCAAATATATTAAAACTATTGTAGTTTGAAGAAATTTTTGAAAAAATCCATACAAATGTTAGGATGGATGCAAGTCTTGCAGTATTCGTATTAATAATATAAATAATATTTCCATAATAAACTTTTTTATAAAAGTGGCTGTATCTCCGTTAATAGTGATTTTATCGCAAAAATAAGCGAAATTTGAAAAAACTTAACTAATGTATCGATAGTGCTCTTTTCAAATATATTAAAACTATTGTAGTTTGAAGAAATTTTTGAAAAAATCCATACAAATGTTAGGATGGATGCAAGTCTTGCAGTATTCGTATTAATAATATAAATAATATTTCCATAATAAACTTTTTTATAAAAGTGGCTGTATCTCCGTTAATAGTGATTTTATCGCAAAAATAAGCGAAATTTGAAAAAACTTAACTAATGTATCGATAGTGCTCTTTTCAAATATATTAAAACTATTGTAGTTTGAAGAAATTTTTGAAAAAAGCCATACAAATGTTAGGATGGATGCAAGTCTTGCAGTATTCGTATTAATAATATAAATAATATTTCCATAATAAACTTTTTTATAAAAGTGGCTGTATCTCCGTTAATAGTGATTTTATCGCAAAAATAAGCGAAATTTGAAAAAACTTAACTAATGTATCGATAGTGCTCTTTTCAAATATATTAAAACTATTGTAGTTTCAAGAAATTTTTGAAAAAAGCCATACAAATGTTAGGATGGATGCAAGTCTTGCAGTATTCGTATTAATAATATAAATAATATTTCCCAAATAAACTTTTTTATAAAAGTGGCTGTATCTCCGTTAATATTGATTTTATCGCAAAAATAAGCGAAATTTGAAAAAACTTAACTAATGTATCGATAGTGCTCTTTTCAAATATATTAAAACTATTGTAGTTTGAAGAAATTTTTGAAAAAATCCATACAAATGTTAGGATGGATGCAAGTCTTGCAGTATTCGTATTAATAATATAAATAATATTTCCATAATAAACTTTTTTATAAAAGTGGCTGTATCTCCGTTAATAGTGATTTTATCGCAAAAATAAGCGAAATTTGAAAAAACTTAACTAATGTATCGATAGTGCTCTTTTCAAATATATTAAAACTATTGTAGTTTGAAGAAATTTTTGAAAAAATCCATACAAATGTTAGGATGGATGCAAGTCTTGCAGTATTCGTATTAATAATATAAATAATATTTCCATAATAAACTTTTTTATAAAAGTGGCTGTATCTCCGTTAATAGTGATTTTATCGCAAAAATAAGCGAAATTTGAAAAAACTTAACTAATGTATCGATAGTGCTCTTTTCAAATATATTAAAACTATTGTAGTTTGAAGAAATTTTTGAAAAAATCCATACAAATGTTAGGATGGATGCAAGTCTTGCAGTATTCGTATTAATAATATAAATAATATTTCCATAATAAACTTTTTTATAAAAGTGGCTGTATCTCCGTTAATAGTGATTTTATCGCAAAAATAAGCGAAATTTGAAAAAACTTAACTAATGTATCGATAGTGCTCTTTTCAAATATATTAAAACTATTGTAGTTTGAAGAAATTTTTGAAAAAATCCATACAAATGTTAGGATGGATGCAAGTCTTGCAGTATTCGTATTAATAATATAAATAATATTTCCATAATAAACTTTTTTATAAAAGTGGCTGTATCTCCGTTAATAGTGATTTTATCGCAAAAATAAGCGAAATTTGAAAAAACTTAACTAATGTATCGATAGTGCTCTTTTCAAATATATTAAAACTATTGTAGTTTGAAGAAATTTTTGAAAAAATCCATACAAATGTTAGGATGGATGCAAGTCTTGCAGTATTCGTATTAATAATATAAATAATATTTCCATAATAAACTTTTTTATAAAAGTGGCTGTATCTCCGTTAATATTGATTTTATCGCAAAAATAAGCGAAATTTGAAAAAACTTAACTAATGTATCGATAGTGCTCTTTTTAAATATATTAAAACTATTGTAGTTTGAAGAAATTTTTGAAAAAAGCCATACAAATGTTAGGATGGATGCAAGTCTTGCAGTATTCGTATTAATAATATAAATAATATTTCCATAATAAACTTTTTTATAAAAGTGGCTGTATCTCCGTTAATATTGATTTTATCGCAAAAATAAGCGAAATTTGAAAAAACTTAACTAATGTATCGATAGTGCTCTTTTCAAATATATTAAAACTATTGTAGTTTGAAGAAATTTTTGAAAAAATCCATACAAATGTTAGGATGGATGCAAGTCTTGCAGTATTCGTATTAATAATATAAATAATATTTCCATAATAAACTTTTTTATAAAAGTGGCTGTATCTCCGTTAATATTGATTTTATCGCAAAAATAAGCGAAATTTGAAAAAACTTAATTAATGTATCGATAGTGCTCTTTTCAAATATATTAAAACTATTGTAGTTTGAAGAAATTTTTGAAAAAATCCATACAAATGTTAGGATGGATGCAAGTCTTGCAGTATTCGTATTAATAATATAAATAATATTTCCATAATAAACTTTTTTATAAAAGTGGCTGTATCTCCGTTAATATTGATTTTATCGCAAAAATAAGCGAAATTTGAAAAAACTTAACTAATGTATCGATAGTGCTCTTTTTAAATATATTAAAACTATTGTAGTTTGAAGAAATTTTTGAAAAAAGCCATACAAATGTTAGGATGGATGCAAGTCTTGCAGTATTCGTATTAATAATATAAATAATATTTCCATAATAAACTTTTTTATAAAAGTGGCTGTATCTCCGTTAATATTGATTTTATCGCAAAAATAAGCGAAATTTGAAAAAACTTAACTAATGTATCGATAGTGCTCTTTTCAAATATATTAAAACTATTGTAGTTTGAAGAAATTTTTGAAAAAATCCATACAAATGTTAGGATGGATGCAAGTCTTGCAGTATTCGTATTAATAATATAAATAATATTTCCATAATAAACTTTTTTATAAAAGTGGCTGTATCTCCGTTAATATTGATTTTATCGCAAAAATAAGCGAAATTTGAAAAAACTTAATTAATGTATCGATAGTGCTCTTTTCAAATATATTAAAACTATTGTAGTTTGAAGAAATTTTTGAAAAAATCCATACAAATGTTAGGATGGATGCAAGTCTTGCAGTATTCGTATTAATAATATAAATAATATTTCCATAATAAACTTTTTTATAAAAGTGGCTGTATCTCCGTTAATATTGATTTTATCGCAAAAATAAGCGAAATTTGAAAAAACTTAACTAATGTATCGATAGTGCTCTTTTTAAATATATTAAAACTATTGTAGTTTGAAGAAATTTTTGAAAAAAGCCATACAAATGTTAGGATGGATGCAAGTCTTGCAGTATTCGTATTAATAATATAAATAATATTTCCATAATAAACTTTTTTATAAAAGTGGCTGTATCTCCGTTAATATTGATTTTATCGCAAAAATAAGCGAAATTTGAAAAAACTTAACTAATGTATCGATAGTGCTCTTTTCAAATATATTAAAACTATTGTAGTTTGAAGAAATTTTTGAAAAAATCCATACAAATGTTAGGATGGATGCAAGTCTTGCAGTATTCGTATTAATAATATAAATAATATTTCCATAATAAACTTTTTTATAAAAGTGGCTGTATCTCCGTTAATATTGATTTTATCGCAAAAATAAGCGAAATTTGAAAAAACTTAACTAATGTATCGATAGTGCTCTTTTCAAATATATTAAAACTATTGTAGTTTGAAGAAATTTTTGAAAAAATCCATACAAATGTTAGGATGGATGCAAGTCTTGCAGTATTCGTATTAATAATATAAATATTATTTCCATAATAAACTTTTTTATAAAAGTGGCTGTATCTCCGTTAATATTGATTTTATCGCAAAAATAAGCGAAATTTGAAAAAACTTAACTAATGTATCGATAGTGCTCTTTTCAAATATATTAAAACTATTGTAGTTTGAAGAAATTTTTGAAAAAAGCCATACAAATGTTAGGATGGATGCAAGTCTTGCAGTATTCGTATTAATAATATAAATATTATTTCCATAATAAACTTTTTTATAAAAGTGGCTGTATCTCCGTTAATATTGATTTTATCGCAAAAATAAGCGAAATTTGAAAAAACTTAACTAATGTATCGATAGTGCTCTTTTCAAATATATTAAAACTATTGTAGTTTGAAGAAATTTTTGAAAAAAGCCATACAAATGTTAGGATGGATGCAAGTCTTGCAGTATTCGTATTAATAATATAAATAATATTTCCATAATAAACTTTTTTATAAAAGTGGCTGTATCTCCGTTAATATTGATTTTATCGCAAAAATAAGCGAAATTTGAAAAAACTTAACTAATGTATCGATAGTGCTCTTTTCAAATATATTAAAACTATTGTAGTTTGAAGAAATTTTTGAAAAAAGCCATACAAATGTTAGGATGGATGCAAGTCTTGCAGTATTCGTATTAATAATATAAATATTATTTCCATAATAAACTTTTTTATAAAAGTGGCTGTATCTCCGTTAATATTGATTTTATCGCAAAAATAAGCGAAATTCGAAAAAACTTAACTAAAGTTTCGATAGTGGTCTTTTCAAATATATTAAAACTATTGTAATTTGAAGAAATTTTTGAAAAAATCCATATAAATATTAGGATGGATCCAAGTCTATCAGTATTCATTTTTATAATAAATATATTACTTCCCTATTAAACTTTTTTAGAAAAGTGGCTGTATCTCCGCAAATATTGATTTTATCGCAAAAATAAGCGAAATTCGAAAAAACTTAACTAAAGTATCGATAGTGCTCTTTTCAAATATATTAAAACTATTGTAATTTGAAGAAATTTTTGAAAAAATCCATATAAATATTAGGATGGATCCAAGTCTATCAGTATTCATTTTTATAATAAATATATTACTTCCCTATTAAACTTTTTTAGAAAAGTGGCTGTATCTCCGCAAATATTGATTTTATCGCAAAAATAAGCGAAATTCGAAAAAACTTAACTAAAGTTTCGATGGTGGTCTTTTCAAATATATTAAAACTATTGTAATTTGAAGAAATTTTTGAAAAAATCCATATAAATATTAGGATGGATCCAAGTCTATCAGTATTCATTTTTATAATAAATATATTACTTCCCTATTAAACTTTTTTAGAAAAGTGGCTGTATCTCCGCAAATATTGATTTTATCGCAAAAATAAGCGAAATTTGAAAAAACTTAACTAATGTATCGATAGTGCTCTTTTCAAATATATTAAAACTATTGTAGTTTGAAGAAATTTTTGAAAAAAGCCATACAAATGTTAGGATGGATGCAAGTCTTGCAGTATTCGTATTAATAATATAAATAATATTTCCATAATAAACTTTTTTATAAAAGTGGCTGTATCTCCGTTAATATTGATTTTATCGCAAAAATAAGCGAAATTTGAAAAAACTTAACTAATGTATCGATAGTGCTCTTTTCAAATATATTAAAACTATTGTAGTTTGAAGAAATTTTTGAAAAAAGCCATACAAATGTTAGAATGGATGCAAGTCTTGCAGTATTCGTATTAATAATATAAATAATATTTCCATAATAAACTTTTTTATAAAAGTGGCTGTATCTCCGTTAATATTGATTTTATCGCAAAAATAAGCGAAATTTGAAAAAACTTAACTAATGTATCGATAGTGCTCTTTTCAAATATATTAAAACTATTGTAGTTTGAAGAAATTTTTGAAAAAAGCCATACAAATGTTAGGATGGATGCAAGTCTTGCAGTATTCGTATTAATAATATAAATAATATTTCCATAATAAACTTTTTTATAAAAGTGGCTGTATCTCCGTTAATATTGATTTTATCGCAAAAATAAGCGAAATTTGAAAAAACTTAACTAATGTATCGATAGTGCTCTTTTCAAATATATTAAAACTATTGTAGTTTGAAGAAATTTTTGAAAAAAGCCATACAAATGTTAGGATGGATGCAAGTCTTGCAGTATTCGTATTAATAATATAAATAATATTTCCCAAATAAACTTTTTTATAAAAGTGGCTGTATCTCCGTTAATATTGATTTTATCGCAAAAATAAGCGAAATTTGAAAAAACTTAACTAATGTATCGATAGTGCTCTTTTCAAATATATTAAAACTATTGTAGTTTGAAGAAATTTTTGAAAAAAGCCATACAAATGTTAGGATGGATGCAAGTCTTGCAGTATTCGTATTAATAATATAAATAATATTTCCCAAATAAACTTTTTTATAAAAGTGGCTGTATCTCCGTTAATATTGATTTTATCGCAAAAATAAGCGAAATTCGAAAAAACTTAACTAAGGTATCGATAATGCTCTTTTCAAATATATTAAAACTATTGTAATTTGAAGAAATTTTTGAAAAAATCCATATAAATATTAGGATGGATCCAAGTCTATCAGTATTCATTTTTATAATAAATATATTACTTCCCTATTAAACTTTTTTAGAAAAGTGGCTGTATCTCCGCAAATATTGATTTTATCGCAAAAATAAGCGAAATTCGAAAAAACTTAACTAAAGTATCGATAGTGCTCTTTTCAAATATATTAAAACTATTGTAATTTGAAGAAATTTTTGAAAAAATCCATATAAATATTAGGATGGATCCAAGTCTATCAGTATTCATTTTTATAATAAATATATTACTTCCCTATTAAACTTTTTTAGAAAAGTGGCTGTATCTCCGCAAATATTGATTTTATCGCAAAAATAAGCGAAATTCGAAAAAACTTAACTAAAGTTTCGATAGTGGTCTTTTCAAATATATTAAAACTATTGTAATTTGAAGAAATTTTTGAAAAAATCCATATAAATATTAGGATGGATCCAAGTCTATCAGTATTCATTTTTATAATAAATATATTACTTCCCTATTAAACTTTTTTAGAAAAGTGGCTGTATCTCCGCAAATATTGATTTTATCGCAAAAATAAGCGAAATTCGAAAAAACTTAACTAAGGTATCGATAATGCTCTTTTCAAATATATTAAAACTATTGTAATTTGAAGAAATTTTTGAAAAAATCCATATAAATATTAGGATGGATCCAAGTCTATCAGTATTCATTTTTATAATAAATATATTACTTCCCTATTAAACTTTTTTAGAAAAGTGGCTGTATCTCCGCAAATATTGATTTTATCGCAAAAATAAGCGAAATTCGAAAAAACTTAACTAAAGTTTCGATAGTGGTCTTTTCAAATATATTAAAACTATTGTAATTTGAAGAAATTTTTGAAAAAATCCATATAAATATTAGGATGGATCCAAGTCTATCAGTATTCATTTTTATAATAAATATATTACTTCCCTATTAAACTTTTTTAGAAAAGTGGCTGTATCTCCGCAAATATTGATTTTATCGCAAAAATAAGCGAAATTCGAAAAAACTTAACTAAGGTATCGATAATGCTCTTTTCAAATATATTAAAACTATTGTAATTTGAAGAAATTTTTGAAAAAATCCATATAAATATTAGGATGGATCCAAGTCTATCAGTATTCATTTTTATAATAAATATATTACTTCCCTATTAAACTTTTTTAGAAAAGTGGCTGTATCTCCGCAAATATTGATTTTATCGCAAAAATAAGCGAAATTCGAAAAAACTTAACTAAAGTTTCGATAGTGGTCTTTTCAAATATATTAAAACTATTGTAATTTGAAGAAATTTTTGAAAAAATCCATATAAATATTACGATGGATCCAAGTCTATCAGTATTCATTTTTATAATAAATATATTACTTCCCTATTAAACTTTTTTAGAAAAGTGGCTGTATCTCCGCAAATATTGATTTTATCGCAAAAATAAGCGAAATTCGAAAAAACTTAACGAAAGTATCGATAGTGCTCTTTTCAAATATATTAAAACTATTGTAATTTGAAGAAATTTTTGAAAAAATCCATATAAATATTAGGATGGATCCAAGTCTATCAGTATTCATTTTTATAATAAATATATTACTTCCCTATTAAACTTTTTTAGAAAAGTGGCTGTATCTCCGCAAATATTGATTTTATCGCAAAAATAAGCGAAATTCGAAAAAACTTAACTAAAGTTTCGATAGTGGTCTTTTCAAATATATTAAAACTATTGTAATTTGAAGAAATTTTTGAAAAAATCCATATAAATATTAGGATGGATCCAAGTCTATCAGTATTCATTTTTATAATAAATATATTACTTCCCTATTAAACTTTTTTAGAAAAGTGGCTGTATCTCCGCAAATATTGATTTTATCGCAAAAATAAGCGAAATTCGAAAAAACTTAACTAAGGTATCGATGGTGCTCTTTTCAAATATATTAAAACTATTGTAATTTGAAGAAATTTTTGAAAAAATCCATATAAATATTAGGATGGATCCAAGTCTATCAGTATTCATTTTTATAATAAATATATTACTTCCCTATTAAACTTTTTTAGAAAAGTGGCTGTATCTCCGCAAATATTGATTTTATCGCAAAAATAAGCGAAATTCGAAAAAACTTAACTAAAGTTTCGATAGTGGTCTTTTCAAATATATTAAAACTATTGTAATTTGAAGAAATTTTTGAAAAACTCCATATAAATATTAGGATGGATCCAAGTCTATCAGTATTCATTTTTATAATAAATATATTACTTCCCTATTAAACTTTTTTAGAAAAGTGGCTGTATCTCCGCAAATATTGATTTTATCGCAAAAATAAGCGAAATTCGAAAAAACTTAACTAAGGTATCGATAGTGCTCTTTTCAAATATATTAAAACTATTGTTATTTGAAGAAATTTTTGAAAAAATCCATATAAATATTAGGATGGATCCAAGTCTATCAGTATTCGTTTTTATAATAAATATATTACTTCGCTATTAAACTTTTTTAGAAAAGTGGCTGTATCTCCGCAAATATTGATTTTATCGCAAAAATAAGCGAAATTTGAAAAAACTTAACTAAAGTATCGATAGTGCTCTTTTCAAATATATTAAAACTATTGTAATTTGAAGAAATTTTTGAAAAAATCCATATAAATATTAGGATGGATCCAAGTCTATCAGTATTCGTTTTTATAATAAATATATTACTTCGCTATTAAACTTTTTTAGAAAAGTGGCTGTATCTCCGCAAATATTGATTTTATCGCAAAAATAAGCGAAATTCGAAAAAACTTAACTAAAGTATCGATAGTGCTCTTTTCAAATATATTAAAACTATTGTAATTTGAAGAAATTTTTGAAAAAATCCATATAAATATTAGGATGGATCCAAGTCTATCAGTATTCATTTTTATAATAAATATATTACTTCCCTATTAAACTTTTTTAGAAAAGTGGCTGTATCTCCGCAAATATTGATTTTATCGCAAAAATAAGCGAAATTCGAAAAAACTTAACTAAGGTATCGATAGTGCTCTTTTCAAATATATTAAAACTATTGTTATTTGAAGAAATTTTTGAAAAAATCCATATAAATATTAGGATGGATCCAAGTCTATCAGTATTCGTTTTTATAATAAATATATTACTTCGCTATTAAACTTTTTTAGAAAAGTGGCTGTATCTCCGCAAATATTGATTTTATCGCAAAAATAAGCGAAATTCGAAAAAACTTAACTAAGGTATCTATAATGCTCTTTTCAAATATATTAAAACTATTGTAATTTGAAGAAATTTTTGAAAAAATCCATATAAATATTAGGATGGATCCAAGTCTATCAGTATTCATTTTTATAATAAATATATTACTTCCCTATTAAACTTTTTTAGAAAAGTGGCTGTATCTCCGCAAATATTGATTTTATCGCAAAAATAAGCGAAATTCGAAAAAACTTAACTAAGGTATCGATAATGCTCTTTTCAAATATATTAAAACTATTGTAATTTGAAGAAATTTTTGAAAAAATCCATATAAATATTAGGATGGATCCAAGTCTATCAGTATTCATTTTTATAATAAATATATTACTTCCCTATTAAACTTTTTTAGAAAAGTGGCTGTATCTCCGCAAATATTGATTTTATCGCAAAAATAAGCGAAATTCGAAAAAACTTAACTAAAGTATCGATAGTGCTCTTTTCAAATATATTAAAACTATTGTAATTTGAAGAAATTTTTGAAAAAATCCATATAAATATTAGGATGGATCCAAGTCTATCAGTATTCATTTTTATAATAAATATATTACTTCCCTATTAAACTTTTTTAGAAAAGTGGCTGTATCTCCGCAAATATTGATTTTATCGCAAAAATAAGCGAAATTCGAAAAAACTTAACTAAGGTATCGATAATGCTCTTTTCAAATATATTAAAACTATTGTAATTTGAAGAAATTTTTGAAAAAATCCATATAAATATTAGGATGGATCCAAGTCTATCAGTATTCGTTTTTATAATAAATATATTACTTCGCTATTAAACTTTTTTAGAAAAGTGGCTGTATCTCCGCAAATATTGATTTTATCGCAAAAATAAGCGAAATTCGAAAAAACTTAACTAAGGTATCGATAATGCTCTTTTCAAATATATTAAAACTATTGTAATTTGAAGAAATTTTTGAAAAAATCCATATAAATATTAGGATGGATCCAAGTCTATCAGTATTCATTTTTATAATAAATATATTACTTCCCTATTAAACTTTTTTAGAAAAGTGGCTGTATCTCCGCAAATATTGATTTTATCGCAAAAATAAGCGAAATTCGAAAAAACTTAACTAAGGTATCGATAATGCTCTTTTCAAATATATTAAAACTATTGTAATTTGAAGAAATTTTTGAAAAAATCCATATAAATATTAGGATGGATCCAAGTCTATCAGTATTCGTTTTTATAATAAATATATTACTTCGCTATTAAACTTTTTTAGAAAAGTGGCTGTATCTCCGCAAATATTGATTTTATCGCAAAAATAAGCGAAATTCGAAAAAACTTAACTAAGGTATCGATAGTGCTCTTTTCAAATATATTAAAACTATTGTTATTTGAAGAAATTTTTGAAAAAATCCATATAAATATTAGGATGGATCCAAGTCTATCAGTATTCATTTTTATAATAAATATATTACTTCCCTATTAAACTTTTTTAGAAAAGTGGCTGTATCTCCGCAAATATTGATTTTATCGCAAAAATAAGCGAAATTCGAAAAAACTTAACTAAGGTATCGATAATGCTCTTTTCAAATATATTAAAACTATTGTAATTTGAAGAAATTTTTGAAAAAATCCATATAAATATTAGGATGGATCCAAGTCTATCAGTATTCGTTTTTATAATAAATATATTACTTCGCTATTAAACTTTTTTAGAAAAGTGGCTGTATCTCCGCAAATATTGATTTTATCGCAAAAATAAGCGAAATTCGAAAAAACTTAACTAAGGTATCGATAGTGCTCTTTTCAAATATATTAAAACTATTGTTATTTGAAGAAATTTTTGAAAAAATCCATATAAATATTAGGATGGATCCAAGTCTATCAGTATTCATTTTTATAATAAATATATTACTTCCCTATTAAACTTTTTTAGAAAAGTGGCTGTATCTCCGCAAATATTGATTTTATCGCAAAAATAAGCGAAATTCGAAAAAACTTAACTAAGGTATCGATAATGCTCTTTTCAAATATATTAAAACTATTGTAATTTGAAGAAATTTTTGAAAAAATCCATATAAATATTAGGATGGATCCAAGTCTATCAGTATTCGTTTTTATAATAAATATATTACTTCGCTATTAAACTTTTTTAGAAAAGTGGCTGTATCTCCGCAAATATTGATTTTATCGCAAAAATAAGCGAAATTCGAAAAAACTTAACTAAGGTATCGATAATGCTCTTTTCAAATATATTAAAACTATTGTAATTTGAAGAAATTTTTGAAAAAATCCATATAAATATTAGGATGGATCCAAGTCTATCAGTATTCATTTTTATAATAAATATATTACTTCCCTATTAAACTTTTTTAGAAAAGTGGCTGTATCTCCGCAAATATTGATTTTATCGCAAAAATAAGCGAAATTCGAAAAAACTTAACTAAAGTATCGATAGTGCTCTTTTCAAATATATTAAAACTATTGTAATTTGAAGAAATTTTTGAAAAAATCCATATAAATATTAGGATGGATCCAAGTCTATCAGTATTCATTTTTATAATAAATATATTACTTCCCTATTAAACTTTTTTAGAAAAGTGGCTGTATCTCCGCAAATATTGATTTTATCGCAAAAATAAGCGAAATTCGAAAAAACTTAACTAAGGTATCGATAGTGCTCTTTTCAAATATATTAAAACTATTGTTATTTGAAGAAATTTTTGAAAAAATCCATATAAATATTAGGATGGATCCAAGTCTATCAGTATTCATTTTTATAATAAATATATTACTTCCCTATTAAACTTTTTTAGAAAAGTGGCTGTATCTCCGCAAATATTGATTTTATCGCAAAAATAAGCGAAATTCGAAAAAACTTAACTAAGGTATCGATAATGCTCTTTTCAAATATATTAAAACTATTGTAATTTGAAGAAATTTTTGAAAAAATCCATATAAATATTAGGATGGATCCAAGTCTATCAGTATTCGTTTTTATAATAAATATATTACTTCGCTATTAAACTTTTTTAGAAAAGTGGCTGTATCTCCGCAAATATTGATTTTATCGCAAAAATAAGCGAAATTCGAAAAAACTTAACTAAGGTATCGATAATGCTCTTTTCAAATATATTAAAACTATTGTAATTTGAAGAAATTTTTGAAAAAATCCATATAAATATTAGGATGGATCCAAGTCTATCAGTATTCATTTTTATAATAAATATATTACTTCCCTATTAAACTTTTTTAGAAAAGTGGCTGTATCTCCGCAAATATTGATTTTATCGCAAAAATAAGCGAAATTCGAAAAAACTTAACTAAGGTATCGATAATGCTCTTTTCAAATATATTAAAACTATTGTAATTTGAAGAAATTTTTGAAAAAATCCATATAAATATTAGGATGGATCCAAGTCTATCAGTATTCATTTTTATAATAAATATATTACTTCGCTATTAAACTTTTTTAGAAAAGTGGCTGTATCTCCGCAAATATTGATTTTATCGCAAAAATAAGCGAAATTCGAAAAAACTTAACTAAGGTATCGATAATGCTCTTTTCAAATATATTAAAACTATTGTAATTTGAAGAAATTTTTGAAAAAATCCATATAAATATTAGGATGGATCCAAGTCTATCAGTATTCATTTTTATAATAAATATATTACTTCCCTATTAAACTTTTTTAGAAAAGTGGCTGTATCTCCGCAAATATTGATTTTATCGCAAAAATAAGCGAAATTCGAAAAAACTTAACTAAAGTATCGATAGTGCTCTTTTCAAATATATTAAAACTATTGTAATTTGAAGAAATTTTTGAAAAAATCCATATAAATATTAGGATGGATCCAAGTCTATCAGTATTCATTTTTATAATAAATATATTACTTCCCTATTAAACTTTTTTAGAAAAGTGGCTGTATCTCCGCAAATATTGATTTTATCGCAAAAATAAGCGAAATTCGAAAAAACTTAACTAAAGTATCGATAGTGCTCTTTTCAAATATATTAAAACTATTGTAATTTGAAGAAATTTTTGAAAAAATCCATATAAATATTAGGATGGATCCAAGTCTATCAGTATTCATTTTTATAATAAATATATTACTTCCCTATTAAACTTTTTTAGAAAAGTGGCTGTATCTCCGCAAATATTGATTTTATCGCAAACATAAGCGAAATTCGAAAAAACTTAACTAAAGTATCGATAGTGCTCTTTTCAAATATATTAAAACTATTGTAATTTGAAGAAATTTTTGAAAAAATCCATATAAATATTAGGATGGATCCAAGTCTATCAGTATTCATTTTTATAATAAATATATTACTTCCCTATTAAACTTTTTTAGAAAAGTGGCTGTATCTCCGCAAATATTGATTTTATCGCAAAAATAAGCGAAATTCGAAAAAACTTAACTAAAGTATCGATAGTGCTCTTTTCAAATATATTAAAACTATTGTAATTTGAAGAAATTTTTGAAAAAATCCATATAAATATTAGGATGGATCCAAGTCTATCAGTATTCATTTTTATAATAAATATATTACTTCCCTATTAAACTTTTTTAGAAAAGTGGCTGTATCTCCGCAAATATTGATTTTATCGCAAAAATAAGCGAAATTCGAAAAAACTTAACTAAAGTATCGATAGTGCTCTTTTCAAATATATTAAAACTATTGTAATTTGAAGAAATTTTTGAAAAAATCCATATAAATATTAGGATGGATCCAAGTCTATCAGTATTCATTTTTATAATAAATATATTACTTCCCTATTAAACTTTTTTAGAAAAGTGGCTGTATCTCCGCAAATATTGATTTTATCGCAAAAATAAGCGAAATTCGAAAAAACTTAACTAAAGTATCGATAGTGCTCTTTTCAAATATATTAAAACTATTGTAATTTGAAGAAATTTTTGAAAAAATCCATATAAATATTAGGATGGATCCAAGTCTATCAGTATTCATTTTTATAATAAATATATTACTTCCCTATTAAACTTTTTTAGAAAAGTGGCTGTATCTCCGCAAATATTGATTTTATCGCAAAAATAAGCGAAATTCGAAAAAACTTAACTAAAGTATCGATAGTGCTCTTTTCAAATATATTAAAACTATTGTAATTTGAAGAAATTTTTGAAAAAATCCATATAAATATTAGGATGGATCCAAGTCTATCAGTATTCATTTTTATAATAAATATATTACTTCCCTATTAAACTTTTTTAGAAAAGTGGCTGTATCTCCGCAAATATTGATTTTATCGCAAATATAAGCGAAATTCGAAAAAACTTAACTAAGGTATCGATAGTGCTCTTTTCAAATATATTAAAACTATTGTAATTTGAAGAAATTTTTGAAAAAATCCATATAAATATTAGGATGGATCCAAGTCTATCAGTATTCATTTTTATAATAAATATATTACTTCCCTATTAAACTTTTTTAGAAAAGTGGCTGTATCTCCGCAAATATTGATTTTATCGCAAAAATAAGCGAAATTCGAAAAAACTTAACTAAGGTATCGATAATGCTCTTTTCAAATATATTAAAACTATTGTAATTTGAAGAAATTTTTGAAAAAATCCATATAAATATTAGGATGACGATATTATGGTAAGGTTCCCCCCTTTTCAATATATGGTCTTCGTATTTATTATAGGGGTATTGCTCGATATTATGGTAAGGGTCCCCCCTTTTCAATATATGGTCTTCGTATTTATTATAGGCGTATTGCTCGATATTATGGTAAGGGTCCCCCCTTTTCAATATATGGTCTTCGTATTTAATATAGGGATATTGCTCGATATTATGGTAAGGGTCCCCCCTTTTCAATATATGGTCTTCGTATTTAATATAGGGATATTGCTCGATATTATGGTAAGGGTCCCCCCTTTTCAATATATGGTCTTCGTATTTATTATAGGCGTATTGCTCGATATTATGGTAAGGGTCCCCCCTTTTCAATATATGGTCTTCGTATTTAATATAGGGGTATTGCTCGATATTATGGTAAGGGTCCCCTTTTCAATATATGGTCTTCGTACTTAATATAGGGGTATTGCTCGATATTATGGTAAGGTCCCCCTTTTAATATATGGTCTTCGTATTTTTTATAGGAGTATTGCTCGATATTATGGTAAGGGTCCCCCCTTTTCAATATATGGTCTTCGTATTTAATATAGGGATATTGCTCGATATTATGGTAAGGGTCCCCCCTTTTCAATATATGGTCTTCGTATTTAATATAGGGGTATTGCTCGATATTATGGTAAGGGTCCCCCCTTTTCAATATATGGTCTTCGTATTTATTATAGGAGTATTGCTCGATATTATGGTAAGGGTCCCCCCTTTTCAATATATGGTCTTCGTATTTATTATAGGCGTATTGCTCGATATTATGGTAAGGGTCCCCCCTTTTCAATATATGGTCTTCGTATTTATTATAGGCGTATTGCTCGATATTATGGTAAGGGTCCCCCCTTTTCAATATATGGTCTTCGTATTTATTATAGGCGTATTGCTCGATATTATGGTAAGGGTCCCCTTTTCAATATATGGTCTTCGTACTTAATATAGGGGTATTGCTCGATATTATGGTAAGGTCCCCCTTTTAATATATGGTCTTCGTATTTTTTATAGGAGTATTGCTCGATATTATGGTAAGGGTCCCCCCTTTTCAATATATGGTCTTCGTATTTAATATAGGGATATTGCTCGATATTATGGTAAGGGTCCCCCCTTTTCAATATATGGTCTTCGTATTTAATATAGGGGTATTGCTCGATATTATGGTAAGGGTCCCCCCTTTTCAATATATGGTCTTCGTATTTATTATAGGAGTATTGCTCGATATTATGGTAAGGGTCCCCCCTTTTCAATATATGGTCTTCGTATTTAATATAGGGGTATTGCTCGATATTATGGTAAGGGTCCCCCCTTTTCAATATATGGTCTTCGTATTTATTATAGGAGTATTGCTCGATATTATGGTAAGGGTCCCCCCTTTTCAATATATGGTCTTCGTATTTATTATAGGCGTATTGCTCGATATTATGGTAAGGGTCCCCCCTTTTCAATATATGGTCTTCGTATTTATTATAGGCGTATTGCTCGATATTATGGTAAGGGTCCCCCCTTTTCAATATATGGTCTTCGTATTTATTATAGGCGTATTGCTCGATATTATGGTAAGGGTCCCTCCTTTTCAATATATGGTCTTCGTATTTAATATAGGGATATTGCTCGATATTATGGTAAGGGTCCCCCTTTTCAATATATGGTCTTCGTATTTAATATAGGGATATTGCTCGATATTATGGTAAGGGTCCCCCCTTTTCAATATATGGGCTTCGTATTTAATATAGAGATATTGCTCGATATTATGGTAAGGGTCCCCCCTTTTCAATATATGATCTTCGTATTTAATATAGGGGTATTGCTCGATATTATGGTAAGGGTCCCCTTTTCAATATATGGTCTTCGTACTTAATATAGGGGTATTGCTCGATATTATGGTAAGGTCCCCCTTTTAATATATGGTCTTCGTATTTTTTATAGGAGTATTGCTCGATATTATGGTAAGGGTCCCCACTTTTCAATATTTCGATCGAAATAAACACTGTTGGGACTTTTGAATATTGGACATTTATAGGGATGGCCTGAGGAGTATTGTCCAATAATTTTTTTTTCGCTCATCTCCTTCCGTTTTCAAAAAAAGGAGCAAAGTCCTTATTAAAATTTCAAAAGTCGAAATTTGGAAAAATGTCTCCTATTTTCAGAAAAACACACTGTTGGGACTTTTGATTATTGGACATTCATAGGGATGGCCTGAGGAATGTTCTCCAATAATTTTTTTTCGCCCATCTGCCGGTATTTCCAAGAATTTTCATGAACTTTCTTCAACAAAGTTTTTATAGTCTTCCGTAATGAGTGCGTTCATTTTAGATTTTTATGGCTGTATTTTATAGAATATGTTTTTAGAAATATATTATTTTATTTTTTAATATAATTATTATTAATATTTTAGTTTTAAATGCATTTTCATTGCAAAATATAAATTTTTTAGGCTTAACAGAGCTCTGCTACTTAATTAACAGAGGTATGTTAATATCGCAGGTTTGAGTCTGTGGTTATAAATATTTTTACCTACAACATACATTTATAAAATGATAAAACAAAACAAAAACTAACTAATGACTAATTAAAAGTTGTCATATTGGAAAAAAAATCCTTTTATCTGCAATTTGTTTCGCTAACTTTTAATTGATATTTTGATAAGTTTATTTATTTCTTTTTTCGTCTTTTTTTCAGTTTGTTAAACTTTTGTAGTCTCAATATATCAAACAAAGATAATGTTGGGAAAACGTCAATGAAAAGCAAACAAAAATACTGAAACAAAATAAAACTGATACAAAGTAGTGCTGGTTATTTTGACGAGTTGGTGGCAGCAGAGTGGCAACAGCATTTAAGAACTAATTATGGGCGAGAAAAAAAGCGAAATGGAACATTAATTCGTAGAGAAATTAAGCAGACATGTGATAACAATAAATTAAATTTACTATCAAACCAATTACAAACAAATTAAATTATGTCAAAATAATATGTTATTTAAAACGAAACACACAGTCAAACGGCCACAGTCTATTAACACTACAAACTGAAGTAAAAAAATAATGTATTAATAAAAAATCTCTTCACAGATTTCAAACGCATATTACGAAAAGGAAAAACCTGCTACTGGGGCACAGCTTCTTCCCACACTGCACAGTTTCCTCCAGATGCTTTGGACAGAGAATTTAGTGTTTTCAAAGATGTTGAAGTTTGATGTAAAATTATAAACATTTAAGTGTGTCAAGTACTCATGAAATCCTTTCTTTACTTGAATGAAACATGCATGTCTTTATGTGGGGAGTATTTGCAAATTGCGAACCCTGACTTACTGATTAGGAAATAACGAAAACAAAATTTTTTTTTTGTTTTTTGTTGGTTACGTTATTTTGGCGTTTAGGGTACGATATAAGTATTGTTGGGAAATTTTCTACAGAGTATACAAATATTTCAGCTGTTTGCAAATACAATTCTAATAGCTGTAAAATTTCGGAACAAATATACACACATGCATACAGACATATGAATAAGTAAATGATGAAAAACGTGAATAAAACCAGAGATTTGTCAATTCTTAAAAAAATCTCTTTAATGAATTATTTAGTTTCTATTAAGTGTCGTTTTTTTAGTATTTTTAAGCAATTTTCTTTTGTTCGATGACATCATTTGTTTAAACAATTGACTATAATTTTAATTTTTCTCAGTGATTTTATGGATTTAGGAAATCTTTTTCTGTTATTTTGTTCGTATTTGTTCTTTTGATTTTTGCGATTGTCTTGTGTTGTTGCTTTAACGAAATAACAAGAAGTATTAAGGGATAAAATAGAAACAAACAAACCAAATACGGAAAAAGCAAAAAAAACAAAAACTTTATCGAAACATCAGAGAGGAGATGCAACAAAAACTAATTAATCACTGTATTACATGGATATATCTGAAAGTTTGAATTTTTTAAAGCTTTCACAACCGGGGCGGAGGGAAAAAGTTTATACATTTTTGATTAAAAAAAAAGACAACAAACAAACAAATTGTGCTAGAAATAAAAAGCCAGCTGATTTGCTAAGTACCTGAATGACTATATTTCTCATAATTCCACATATACCGTGTGATCTTGTAAAGAAAATTTATATGAAGGAATTATTTTTAAATTGTTTAAAACCGTATTATTAAGTTATTAAAAGAAAAACGTTTAAAAAGTATTTTGGGGAATTATAAATTTCCGATTATGTCTTAAATTCATAATCAGCTGAAAGGCAAAACCACGTGATGCGACATTTTTAATATTTTATAATAAATACTTATACTAATCACGTATTCTGTTATTTACACTTTTACTTACATACTTCAGATTTTAACTCATGTCTAATTTCTATTATATGAGATTAAATATCGGAGAGGACATGCATCGTAATCAATCAATAAATCGATTTCAAATTGTTTGTTAGTAACGCGACTTTGAATTTCAACTAACGATATGTTTACATACATCAAAGCATTTAACACAAAATTGAAAATATGTGTTGTATGATTATCAGCGAATAAGATCACGAAGACGGGACCTCTGCAAAAATAGTCCGTTCAAGTCTCTTACATGCAAGACAATAAAACTTTACACTAAAATTTTATATGAAACGCTGTGTCCTATTAAAACCTCATTCGCTTGCTATCAAATTATCCGTTTTTGTACTCTTTATGTAAAAAAAAGTAATCAATAAAAATGATTATAGAAGCTTTAAAAAACTTACTTCAACTTATTTTCAAACAAAAAAATTTCTGATCCAAATATATTTTTTAGCGTTTCTTGAAATAAACATCAAACATGTCAACTGTGCAAAAATATTTTATTTGAAATAAACAAAACAAAAACTTTACACTAAAAGTTTTACTGATTTTTGTTACTATAATTTTTTCTGCATAATTTACTCGTGTTGCGATTTCTTCCTTAAGGTCAGTTTTGAGTCAGATTGCATTCAGTGATCCAACGAACAATGTCGTTGCCTCTGGTCTTTATTATCTAGACCAATTGTATGGGTGCAAGGACTTACTGGATTCTAATTGATCCTCCAAATTTCGAAAAGACCTCCGGGCAAGGCGTTTATAGTGACCGTAAAAATGGGCTTTACCCACCTAACACCTATTTTCATAAACGAATTTTATCAGTTACGCAAAATGTAGTTTCATAGATTCGACAGAGCCGCCATCGACCGTTACAGTTCGGTGAACACGTTCGTGGCTCCCCAAAATACAAAATAAAACTTTTGAAATTAACTATATAAATCCGTACTTCCCCCGCTTACCCTGCTCTTTTGTACATCCACGCCCGTAGTGTTTTGTGCCCCTAAAAAAACTCACGCTTTTGTTATAAATCTCCAAAAAAAATATAACAATAAATTTTGAAGCAAAATGATGTCAACTGGCAGTAATATTTCAAATATTCAAGAGTATGTCACAAAAATTTACACTGCAAGTACTCGAACTTGTCCCACAGCAAAATAATATAAAAGAAATATTTGGGAGAGAATATGGAAAGCAAATTGATGTTGGATTAAATCTAAATCGAACGTAATGCACCTGACTTTGACATGAATTTTTAAAACAATTGCTCTTGCAAGTTGAACAAATACAAACTGCAAAACTGATGCAGGCCAAATTAAGTGACAAGAGCACTAGGACCTGAATGTAACGATAAAAGGAACTAAAAATTCAACATCTGCCGGCTGAAGTAATTTAATAATGAAATGGGCAAAAAATAGTATTAAAAGCTATAAAGAAAACATGAGATGAAAAGAGTTTCGTCTAAGAAATTTTCTTTTTAACTAAATGCAAAATTAAACCTTCTCTTTCTTTTAAGCATTTTTTTAATATTTGCATTTTAGTTGCTAATAAAAATTTAATGGATTTCGTTTTTGTTTGTTTGATAATTTTTTTATTACAATTTCTTTCCTTTTTTGTCATTCATTTGCTTTCCTTTCATTTTAAGGCCGTAACAAAATATTTGAATTGAGTGCAATGAATTTTTATTGCATGATTAATAGATTTCGAGACGAAGACAATAACGACATCAGTTGCAAAACAAACCACAAAAAACAATCCAAATTAACACACTTCGCAAGTGCTGTGTAATAAATAGGCTTTAATTGGAACTAATTACTTCAGTGGCAGCACATGCAAGATAATTTTGTCTAAACTGTAAATATTTTCTACAAGTAGGTGTCAAAAGTCAGGGGCGCTGTATGATTCAGGCGCGAAGCTGAACAAATTTTAAATTGTTTCTATGACACAAAAAAGTGAGCCCTATAGACAAATTGTCGAAAATAGACCGATTTAATGACAAAACAAAAGAACATCTAGCATTAACTGCATGAAGTTGTCAGGCAGATAGAGAAATTTTAGCTTTAAATCGTTTGTAGCTTCGGAAATTATAAAATATTTTGCACTAATATTTGGGTTAAAACATTCTGGTTGCACTTAAAACCTAAATTGGGAAGAACAAAGGCTTTGTGGTGATCCTGTTGTCAGGAATTCAACTGTCTTTCAAGGTTCCCCCGGTGTACAGTTTATTCGAAACTGGGGCACTTTGCTTTCCGAGATAAAGAGAAGAAGGTGTTCCTCGCTTAACACGACAACCAAAACTCTAGGAAATTTCTATATCACTTCGGACTAAGGTGCTCTTAGGATGCTTTAAAAGATGAAATTTTGATGTTGATCATAAGTTGGTTGTGGTTTAAACCCAAAATCGCAGACATAGTCCATTTTCGGTGATCCTTTTATTCATAAGAACAGGATGATGGGAATATGTGAGCCAGTGAGGTGAAGGCCCGATGTTCCTTTGGAGTTTCGGGCTACCAGCATGGCAGATCCCGATGTAAATCCATTACCCAATCTGTCTTTACACGTTCCGCTCTCTTGTAATACATTAGGCATATCTTGCAATAGATACCTATTTTAGAAAGAATGTATATGGAAAGTGCTAAGCAGGTTAATTAAGGGACTAATTTTTTTATGGATTAGGGGCTGGCATTGTGTGGGGAATGGCTGGCAAAAGGAACTATACAAGCCCAGCTCTTCAGCCAGTGACATGTTATATGAACCAAAATCATTAAGCATAAGAAATTCAAGGGCGGTACACGAAAGTCTTTCAAGTTACTGTTGTCTATTAACTAATGTCTGTCTTAGTGAGAAGTTGGATGCTACAGTGTGCGGTCCAGTTGGGTAACGACTAATTTTCTCAGAGAACTTAGATATATCCATCAATCTCCCATGACCGGCTTTCTAAGCTGGCTAAACTATAGCCCTGGTGACAAAAATTAGATGGCTAATCTCGCTGCCAAGAAGTTCATCATAAAATCGTACAGCAGAACTTGTCATCTGTATGTGTCACCCACCAAGTCAGAGCGAAATGGCTCTCAGCAAATTATAAAAACTTGTCGACAAGTTAGGCCGAGATGGCAAGACATGATGGCAGATTACTTATAATTATTTCAGATCTGTGATCTTGATGAACAGACAAATGATGTGTCCTGTTTTGGGAAAGATATAACTCTGAATGCCTGAAATCGATTACCAGAATACACAATATTTCGAGCGGAAAGATAAGTACTTTCATTTCATGAATGGCCTTATTGTGGCATCATATCAACTCGAGGGCAACATAATAAAACTTCAAAAAAATGTTGGCAGCTATTGACATTTCCAATCAATAATATTTTGGAGCGCAATTAATATGACAACGACACACTTGATTGCCCGCATTTGAGCTTTTTTTTTAATTGTTATGAATATTAGAGAACAAGAAATTAGTAGAACTTCTAATTGATACAATTTTTCCATTTAACATTTGAATTGTTATTTGCAAATGCATTGAATTTCCCCCATTCAAAAATTCTTATTTGTCAAAAAGCCATTATAAAATACCTCCACGTCACTGTCTACACAAGAGAGTAATAAAACCAACGAAACAAAAAATCTACTTGAAAATTTTGAAAATGTCATAAAGAAAATAACATTTTTAAAATTCTAACTGCAATAAAAATTGTTTTCCATCTAACAGCCATTCATTGTGCGATGATCTGAAATGGAACGAGGCAACCAGCCCTCAATCTGTGCAACAGTAAAGAGCAGCAACAGCAGCAACAGCAGCAGCAGCACTAGTAAAATATCTATAGTGCAACGCTGCTGCATGCATAATTTAGTACATAAGTGAATAGAAAAAAATTTGTTGCAACAGAGAATAAAATGAAAAAAATACAAAAATTCAGCAGCAAAAGTTGTGATGTGAAAAAAAGTAGAATTAATTTCATTATTTATGTTTAAATTCTTGTTTAAAGTTGCAGTTTGTTGATAGAATAAATTTAATTAAAATGTGTTTCGTTTTTCTTCTTTCTCGAAACACGACCGATTCTCCTAATTGCACAGACATTGTCGTTTAAGTTTTCATTAAATAGATGTTTTTGTTTCTGGTTTTCATTTTTTGTGTGATTATAAGATAAAATTTCTTAAGCAATTATTAACTTCTATCAGTTACCAATTTGTTTAATTAACAAATGTCATTCTATTTGAAGTGCAAATAAACAAGGGAATGCACGTAAATGTATTTGAGTTGGAAACAAGTGGCATTAGAAACTAAAACTAAATGAACTAATTTGCGTACACGGAAAGAAATGTGGTTGGATGTTATAAAAACTTTAACATTTTCTTCTAAAATACAAATCAAAAGAAACAACAGAAGGTCCGATGATTGTTATGGACCAATACCGGTGCTGTAGGACTCATTAGGGCAGTTCATGTCATTGTCGTTGATCATTTAGTTTCAGCTGCCAGCTGAGTTCTTGTGAACGTCACGATATCCATTACATTGAATTCTTATGCGCACTCTCACGTCCAGATCACGCTTGTTGACGTCCTAGTGGGTTCATTGTTTGCTGAACTAGTGGATATTGCGAATAGACCAAGCGGTACAACGATTATGTGGATTGTAAAAGAGACGCAGAACGCGGAAAGCTGCTTAAGGTGGCTGCCAGCCATTTTTATAAAACAATTTGCATATGTTCGCGGCGAATATGTAATTGGTGGTTTGGCATTTTAAGTCGAAGAATTGGCTGACAATTCGGAAAACGCATGTGCAACATTATATCGGCCATCAACTGTCAAAGTTCGGAAGATCCTATTTGAAATTCCTTACGAGTACCGAAACTAAATTTATTGTTTTGCACTTGTAAAACTTTAAGCTTAACGTAAATATTTCCAAGTAAAACTAAGCGACTGCTAAACTTTTATTGCCATTTCGCCATCAAATGATACACTTTCTGCGACCTTGTTAAATTAGAAAAATCCTTTTGACACACATACATACATATACAATAATACATATTTCATTTTTAGATTTGAATACCAAATCCTTATGTAGTATAAGAAGAGGCAGCTAATTTTTCTTAAGCTTTCAAGTGTCGTTATCATTAGCATATACGAGTACATACAAATAACTGGCTCAAGTTCGTCTTATCCGTTTCGCACAGTGTAGTTTTTCAACATTGATGAAATTGCATAAAATTCCATTTCTGTGTTCGCCGCCCTGTATCGCTGCTTTATAAATTATTGTATGCTCGCCTATTTAACAAGGATTTTTGTCATGCTCGCAAACGCAAACAATAGTTGACTTCACCGCTGTATTTGTAGGATTAATTTCAGGTCTGTCTGCGCCATCCTGGTAGTCGCCCTAGCCGTGATTTCTGTTCGTGCCAAAGTCAGCTTGCTGGTGTGTGGAGGATTTGGTTAATTTTGTGCAAGTTTGACTTTGGCAAATTTGATGCTATATAAGTACGAGTATTAAAATTCATATGCAAATTTACTTAAACTAAATATTGACTTGAAAACATAATGAGACTTAAAATTGAAAAAAGAAGAACGAACCATTTTGCACAGCACAAAATTGAAGTGCATGTGAAATTGAAGCAGAAAATATAATAATTGCAATGATTTTATTGCAATTCATTGTCACCGGTCCATAAAATGTAAAAAACTGTGGCATTAATGGTGTCGCGATTCAAAACGCTGTAAAATAATGAAGAGACTGGGAAAGAAAATCCGCCAAGAGAAATTTACTTAATTGAGAAAGAACCATAATTGTTTTTGGGGTGAGTTAAAAGAAAAATTTATACAGAAATAAGTGAAATGAAACTTTTAATTAATATTAAAAAAAAAACATTTTTAAGAGCACAGAAAAAGTTATTACAAAGATTTTTCCAAACAAGATGTTTGATGCAGAATTAAAAAAAATTTCAATAAATCTGTTTCTTGTGAAACAGAAAAAAAAAAAAAAAAAGCCAGCCTGCAATAGCTGCTATGCATTTATTTATGGAGCAACTATCTTTAATTACCCTTATCATAAATACGAAGACCCTATATCCATATCATAATATGAAGCAATACCCATATGACAAATAAGAAGACCCTATTAAAAAAGGCATAATGGTCCTGCCTTTTTTAAAAAAGTTTAATATGGAAGTAATATTCTTATTATTAATATGAATACTGATAGACTTGGATCCATCCTAATATTTATATGGATTTTTTCAAAAATTTCTTCAAATTACAATAGTTTTAATATATTTGAAAAGAGCATTATCGATACTTTAGTTAAGTTTTTTCGAATTTCGCTTATTTTTGCGATAAAATCAATATTTGCGGAGATACAGCCACTTTTCTTGGGCGAAAAAAAATTATTGGACAACACTCCTCCGGCCATCCCTATGAATGTCCAATATTCAAAAGTCCCAACAGTGTGTTTTTCTGAAAATAGGAGACATTTTTCCAAATTTCGACTTTTGAAATTTTAATAAGGACTTTGCTAATTTTTTTGAAAACGGAAGGAGATGAGCGAAAAAAAATTATTGGACAACACTCCTCAGGCCATCCATTCTGGCTTCTACGGGGTTTAAAAAGCACGCACGTTTTGTTTTCTCAATGACAAATAAATGGTTATTTTGGGTTCCAAATTTCATTGAAATCGGTTTTATGTAAGACTTTATATTCTGTGAAAATGTCTATTTTTTGTGGCTAAATTTTCGTAGTTTGCAAAAAAAGTTCATTGTGAGGAAACCCCTCTTAGTTCTTACATTGATCCGAGTTTAGTACTTGTTAAAGCCGCCAGGGCGCTAAAAGTTTTATTCAAATTGCCAGAGCAATCAATACGATTTCTTTTGGTCTGTTACGGCAGGAATTCTGAGAAGGATATGTCCTTGAAGCAGCGTTTTTTAATAATAAATATCTATATTTTAGGCTTTAGTTCAATAACCCGCGTTGGTAGAACCTTGCAGGTGTTCCACGAATTTATTGAAATTTTATTACAAACATTGAAAACGTTTTTTATGATAATGGATGGAGACACATGTGCACAAGAAAAGAAGATAATGAATAGGAAAACAATAGTTTTCGTTTTGTTTTTGGAAAACCAAGAAAAGGAAAAACACATGTGCCTGTTGTTACCAGCTTAATATTAATATTTTGTTCTTCGTATCCGTATCTCATTTTAGAAAAAAACAAATGTAATATATGTACATACATATATGTCGGCATTTGCATTAACAATATTTCAGCATTTTATTGCCACTTTTTATGTAAATGTGCGTTTTTTTCGGATTTCATCGTTTAGGCGTTGTTTTGTTGTCCTTGTAGAAAAACACATTTGAAATTTCGTTTTTCTAACGCAAACAGGAAAAATTTTGTTTCGTTTTATTACGCCTCCGTAATGTTTCCCTTTTTTGTGCGTTTGCGGAAATTGTATTTTAACCCATCTTTGTCAGTTTTCAATAATATTTCGTTGTTTGCTGAAAACGTCTGAAGAGAGCAATAAAAACATTTTAAATTTAATACAAAAAGTTTCAGTACATTTAACAATTTTTGTTTGTTCTTAAAAACGAAAACAATAAAACAAAGAATCACTCAGAATTTTGTATAAAGATAAAAAAGAGCTTTTGTTTTTATCACTTAATGGTGCAGAAAAAAAAAACGCGCAGGAAGCAACAAACAAAATCTAAGGATTGTCTATTATTTTTAAGGAGTAGGCAGGCAGAGACAGACGTTTCTTACGAACCTGCTGAGGCGCTGTTACTTTTTTATGTATTTCTGCCCTTTTTGTTTTTCAAACCACATGTAGACGCTGTACAGCTATGAAAAATGTGGCATTTGAAGTTCACAGATTTTTCAAATGAAATTATCACATTCCGCTTAAATACTTTTTTTTTTTGTTTTATTGCCGTCAGAAGATTTAATAAGTTGTAGACGCAACTTACCTGCGAAGAAAGCGAAAGAAAAAGAGGTATTTTATTACGTATGACTTGATGATTTTAAAACAAGTATTCAATGCCAATTTAGTCAAGTCTGTTAGAAAATTGTTGCCATCCAAGTGGAGAAGCGATGCATGAAAATAACAGTTTTTGCAGAAAAGATATAATATTATTTCTAGAAATTCTTTAACAAAGTTCTCTTATTTTTTAAACAATATAAAATTTAAGATTTTCAGCGATATAAACATGGATTGACTATTATTCTGTCTGGGTGTCACTTTTATCTGGCCATTATTTTTTATGCGTTTAACATTAATTTTTATTTGGGCATGATTTTGACTCTTTTGTCTCGCGTATTTCTTGAACAAAATCAATTCTTTCAAAAGATATTGAATATGATTTTGTAATATTATTGTTACTGACACTGACATTGATACATTTGCCCTCTTCATGGCATTTTCCAAAACTCAAAATCAATGAATTATTAACCGTCACAAAAATATGAGATTTTTGATTCGTCTGTCCAGTTTTATCGGAATTCAGTTATTTTTTACATAAAACCACAATTTTCAGAGATATAGACTAATATTGAAAATTATCTAAGCATAAATTTTTATCTAGGCTTAAGTTTTTATTCGGACATCAATTTTAGGCGGGACATCATTTTTTATCTGGGCACGATACCAGAGATTGGTGGGATTAACCCAAATTAATAGTTGAAACTGAAGTGAGTAAATTTCCAAAAATAAATCCATTTTTATGACAGATGTGAAGATGATGATGTCCACATAAAAAAATGATGCCCAAATAAAAAGAAATTTTGATGTGGGCGTGATATTGATACTGATATCATTATATTTGCCCCTCTTGAGAGCAAAATTAATTTTTCAAAAATTCCTTTAAGATTAATTGCATTAAAAAGGGCACTTTTGATGATTTTATCCGCTTTTAGCGCAATTCACTTATTGTTTTGGGGTAATATCAACGGTTTCGAAAATATGGACGTGTATTATAATGAAAATTATTTTTTATTATTATTTAAAATGATTATTACTGATGGAGAGAGGGATATTGGTAAATGTATATCTTTATTACTGATGTTGGTACATTTATATGTGTGAAATTTCATTTAATCTAGGGAAAAGAAAAAAGTTTTACAAATGCAGGAAGTTACAAGTTTGATTATACACAACCTGTGAGGGTTTTTGGTCACAGTGGTTGCTTTGAACTGACCCAGAGAAGACGATTCAATATAATTATTAACCGCCCATTTTCTTCTCTTGTTCTCTTCGAAATCCTCCTGTGAAGCAATTTACATTCGCACACATATTAAATATGTTACACTGCACATGTTGCTATTGGCTACATCATAATTTTTGTATTGCCAACTCTTAATAACACTTGAGGGAAAATATTTCACACAATTTATGAGCCAAATTAAAAATGCAAAAAGACAGTTAGTTAAAAAAAAAAGAAAACTCAAGCAGTCAACTGCACTCAGAAACGAAGAAGCAACACAATTGAAGAACACTTTTTTCATGTCGTCTGTTGACGTCAGCAAAGGCAACAAAAAGAAAGGAGGAGGAAAATGCGACAAATCGTATGGATTTCACAAACTACATACATTTAAATTTGAAACTTCAGTTTTCCTATATATTTTATTCCAGCTGCGACTTGTGCAAAATAAAAGATGAATGCTTAGAATATCAAATGAAAATTGATGTTCATTTACTTTTAAAAATGAAATGAATGAATGTAATCAAAAGCATAAGATTTTGAGCAGGAACGTACAAGCTCTTGCATGTTTAAACGAACCAAAATAACAAACAGTTTTGAAGATACAATCTGAAGAAACAAGCAGAACGATTTTCCTTCTGTGGAAGTTCATAACTGCAATCAAATCCGGCTTTGTTAGTTTTTTATCTTTGATTGCTCGCGCCAGATTAAGATAATGGTACCAGGCGTTAACAGGCCATTCAGCAGTATGATGTTTCGCTATATATGAGTTGAGAATTAGCAAGAACTAGTTTAAAATGGTTAACAAAAAATAACAACTGTTCCACAATCGAATTTCAAAAAGTGTTGCATTGCAGGTGCTTTCCTTGCAATATTCCATTCGCAGATCTTGATTGGCGGCTTTAAAATATCGAGTTTTTCAATGGCAGTTTAAAAACTTTAACTCTCGAAATCGGCCAAAATGATGAAATCTACATCTACCGAATTTTGCCTGTCAATTCTTCAATCTGTTTGGCCAAATCACCACGAGAACATGAACCCGAGCAAATGATAAAATTGGTTATTCAAAATGGCTGATCTGCACTTGCAGCATTATGGGCCCTTCGGCTATTTTACTGTCGGCTCTTAAACGTTTTTTGAGGAAATATTTTTCGCAATGTTGTGCATCAATTTGGGCTCACTGATTCAGAAAACAAGCAGCCAACATCCAATGAAGCAAAGATCTGTTGCAAGCATTACCGCTGTACAATATTGCACCGCTTACAACAACTTGACTTTTCACCGGCTGCAAATTGGTAAAAAAAAAAAAAAATTTACGCTATAAAAATCACACGGATTCTGAAGCAGAAAGTGACCAGATAAAATGAAAATTTTTCAATCCCAAAATTATTTGAGATCTCCCCTCTACTTTATCTGGGCACCACTTTTTACCTGTTGGGTAAAAAGAGAACTTTTGAAACTTCTGTCGCTTTTTTTATAATGATGATAGAAACATATATTCGAAATTATTTGAGTATATCTTTTGATTGGCTTCACTTTTTATGTGGACATCGCCTTATTTTGTGGGTATCACTGCTTAAATTTTCGTAATTTATTTTTTTTTTTGTACCAAAATTATTTGGGTTAGTCCACTCTTTAAATATCCATTTGTATATTTCTTAAGTTTTAAAAACATTTTCTATTTCCAAATTTGATTTATTATTTTTCTGAGTGAAATGACAACTCAATACACTTTTGTGGTTTGAAAACGATTGCAATAGCAATATGAAGCTATTAATTTAAATAATAGTAGTTTTAAAATGTACAATATAAAATTTTTAAAATGCACAAGTAACAAAATAAATAGAATAGCAAAAAGATGATATTCATTTGCTTTGTTATTTCCCTTCAACATACGCACGTTTCAAAAGGACACACTTTCCTTTGCGTAGCAGAATTTTATCACGTGAAAATTCCGTGCACATGTACGCTGAGAATATTATGACTCTTATTCAGATATTTAGAGAAGTTTTTTCGGTGAATGCGAGACCTAAAAAGGACTTTCGTTAAATGCATTTTTCATTTTGCTTTAGCACTCGTAGAACAGAAAATCTTTAGCAAAAGTAAAAACTGCGAAAAACTTAAACTGAAATAATACCAGGACGTTGAATACAGTCAAATATCTCATAACCGATCACTCACTGTCAAGTTGGTTTTTCTCGGTGTCTGTTTATGAGAGAGTTACGAGTACATATTTTTTTATTGAATACAGTCAAATGTCCCAGAAACGATCACTCACGTCACGTCGCTTATTATTTCTTTTATTTTATTTTAATTTTGTATCTCTCGTAAAGTTCCTCGCTTATAAGAAATTGAAAAGTAATATAAGTTTGTCAGATAATTCTTTTGGATTTTTAAAGCGTCTGCTTTTTTTTTTTTTTTTTTTTTGTATAGATCTGAAATTTGATTATTTGATTTATGGGCATTTCCACCAAAAATATGTTAAAAGCTGGCTATTTGCCTATATTTTAAGAATAAACACTGTGACGCGACTGGACAGCATTTACATTCAAAAAATTCATTTAATTTATATAAATAATATATATTTTCGACTATTACGAATAAACTTGTTTAAGAACTACTAATCGTAATTATTATGGCAATAATGTCACGTTCGAAATGTTACGTATTAACCCAGATTATGGCTTTTTAAAATATATACACATTTAAAAAAAAACTCTTGTTATGTATTATTACGAGCATAAAAACAATTGCAATAGAGAACAGTGTTTTGGATTCGTATTTTGTGTCACGTTCGAATCGCTTTTTGTTTAATTTTTTATTTTAATTGTTCCAGACTTTTGCCCTCTATCAACTTTAATGAATACAGATTGCAGGGCCTTTCATACGTTATATATATAGAATTTAAACTAAAAATGAACCATGAATATAAGCGTCACGTTCGATATCATGGAGGTAGCTATAAATTTCATTTTTTTCTATTTAAAGAAAAGACAGAGAATTTGTATTTGTTTTTTAAATACATTAAAATAAAATGTTTGCATCTTTTGGAAATGGTCTACGTTTGTATATGGTTGTAGTTGTTTTATTTTATTTTCTGTTCTTTTTCCTTTTTGCATCTCTATTTGTGCTGGCGCTGTTTTTGTTGTGTCATAAAACTCAAGAGTTTCGTTGGAAATTTTCCAACATATTTAAATTTATATTTTATTTATTTATATTTGAATACTTGTTTTAAGTACATACTTTTTACGGGATTAAATTTTATGCCAGGCAACAAGAAAAATACATACATATGTATATACAAACGAGGGCTGTTAAACATCAAACCGGCAAAAGGTTTTGAAAAAAAAATTGGTTTTTATTAATCTTCAAATAAAAAAAATACTCAACAAGTTTTATTGTTTTTTAAATAGGTTGCAAGCTTTGGTTGAAAGTTAACCCTCTTTAAAGTCGAATAACCAAAACAGAATGCAACTATTTTTATAGTTTGCTGACAGGAATTGGCTATATTAGAGTCACAAATTGTGCACAAGGCTTTAATTTAAAGGTTATCAAGTTCTGTTATCATAAGTGAGTACAGCCATCCTGCTGGGGAATGCTTGTTGAGGAGTTTCCCCTAAATTTTTGCTCCACCTGCGTTTCTTTTAAAATACAAATGTTAAAACAATAGATTTGGAAGAAAATGACAACAAATAACAACTCCTCTGGAGTATTTATCAATTTAAGGGAGATCTACAGGATGGGTAAATACAGAGGACCAGGCAGCAGTATATGACATGAAATATGCACAGTTGAACATTTTATTTGTAGACTATAACATTGTTTTTAGCAATTTTTGTTTTTGGTTCATTTCTATGGTTTTTTCAATTGTTGTCGAGTGAATGAATGAATGAATAAATAAACAAATAAATAAATGCAGATTACACACCTCCGTTTGTCACACAGCAAAACGGCGAAATAAGAAGACTTAAAACCTACAGATGTATTCGTATTTTCAAGCAGCGCCACAATCTAAAGTTTAAAACAGAACTTCGAATTGCACAAAATTATTCATTTATTAAAATACATAGTAGCAATTCCTACTGATAATGATAATTAACACAATTTTGCAATTGGTAAAATTATCAGTCAATTTGGAGGCCAAGGGACCTTGTAAATCTAGTCTTGAGAAAAAAGGGAAAGTTTGTGAAAAGAAAAAATATCCCAAATTCAATTGCAGGGCTACGGATGTACGAGTCCCTCTTTAAAAAATCTTACTTTGTCACGATGGCTGTCAAAGACCCATCCCCAGTTCACAGGCCAACACGTCTCATAGTCCACTAAGAAACCAGCTGCCTGGATATTTGTCTTTATTTCGAAGTAGCTGCGTTTCAATAGTTTTCATTCCTTCCTGCTCCCGTTCGACTAACTCTAGCACAGATACTGCCAATGTCGGTATCAACGATATTTGGGCACAAATCGAAAGTGAATCAACTATAATTTAATACAAAATTAAATTTCAAAGTAAGGGCACACATTTTTGCATTTGGCTAGACTATATGTTCGTGTTAGTAAAAGAAATTTGTAAAGTGTGAAGAAATCATTATTATCTCTTTATCAGATAATTGAAAAATATTATGATAAAAAAATTGAATAAAATCTAATATAAACATTTTTTAAATAAACGTTAAAAGCCATTTGATAATTTCCAACACCTCAGCTGTTGTAGTTGGATGAGGCATTGATTTATGGCATTAGAAAAATTAAACAAATCAAGTAGAAAAACGTTAATGTATGTAAGAAACTATATAAAATTGTTACCAAGATTTTTAATATTGCGGGTAACTTTTCATCAAGAACTTTGTTTGTCAGAACCGAATAAAGTCAACAATTTACAGTAGTTTTAGTTTTCTTTAGGCGTGAAAGGGTAGGATTTCAAAAATACGTAATGAAAACTGATATTCGTAAAAATTATATTTTCGATTTGTTACTTTTGATATCTTCAAGATTGGCGATAAATCGCTACATGAATTTTATGATCAGAAATTTGACTTGCAATGACTTGATTGTTTCGGTTTTTATAAAAATTGTCCTCTTTCAGCAGATCTTTCGTTGGCATATTTAAACTCTGTTTTCTGAAAAAAAAATGGGTTTAAGGTGTATTCGTTGGCCAGGGCCACCAAAATGCTAATAATATCACGCCCTCTAATGCGGGCGCCATACTTGCAAAGGGGATCCCGGCGTTGGTAATTTTTTTCTTGGCCCTTTTTCAGCTGAAAAGTTCTAATTCTGAAATCTGAAACAGCAGGAAGAAGTTTTTGGGATATCGGATATTTTCATGGAACCCCAAAAGGATGTTTATTTGGAGCGAAAATTATACTATATTTTGCTTTTAGAGATTTAACTTACTAAAAGCAGAATTTTTTAATTTTCAAGGCAGTCTTTATTGCAACTGCCAGAATTTTTACTAGTGCTAAATACCGATTTTTTTCAATATGATACTGTATGAAAACAATCTATTTTCTCAAGAACCTATTTTGCATGGCACAAAAAGTTGTTGGTTAAATATATCGAGGAACTGTTTTTTTTTTTTTTTTGGGGAAATAAATATAGAAGCTAAAAGCTGCATCTTCCATTTTAATTTTTTCAACTTTTGGATTTTTGCGAAAATTTATGTAAATAAAAGTTGATAAATTAATTAAAGAATTTATTATGTTTTTGTCGATCTTTAATTTATTCTAGTTTATGGAAAAATATCCGCATCAGGCTGAATGGCTGAACAGCTCAGGACGAACAAAAGTTAAGTAAAATGTGATCAGTGTCATATTCCAACGCCGTATTACGTTATTTAGTTTTATACAGGTTTGGACCGAGCGGAAAAGCGACGTGACATGAAATAAACGACCCTGGCATGAAATAAAGGTAAATCCGGAGTAAAACGTGGAGGATAATTTTCCAAGTTTGAACTCTTTAGCAACGAAGAAGCAATTATCCGAGTATGCGGAATATTAAATGTGCTTACGCTGCCTCTGGTAGTTCAAGAGAGTTGCTACAATCCCGCAGCTCTATAACAACAACTAGTCATTAACAGCATTGCCGATTTTAGCCATTTTCATAGAAATTTTATTTTTTTTAATTTTTTTTCAACAATAAATTTTTACATTTTCAATATATTCGCTTTTTAATTTAACAAAACAATAAAATTACACATATTTAAATAAAACGCCATTGGAATATATGGCCCACTTCTTAGTTTCTTTTCTATCGTGTGTTTCTTGTTTATGTAAAATACAAGTTTTAAGCAAATTTTTGGCGCAAATATATAATTTAAAAAATTTTGATATAAAAAAAAACCATTAAAAGCAGCAAATACATGAGCAAAACATAAAACAGCTGATTCGAACATCGAATTTATTTGCTTTCGGTTTTAATCGCACCAAATGAAATCAATGTCGGTTTACAAAACCGACTTAGTTTCTATGATAACCCTGATTGTTTGTAGTAAAATACAAGAATTTGGTCATCCATATTGTATTAACATCCCTCAGTCGTTTGTGGCAACTTTCACAAACTCCACTTGCATGTTCAGCTAATTGCATCGCCTCCAATGTCGAGCGTATCTTTTAATACGGTTTCAGTATAAACTTAAGTATTTAACATTTAAGTTAGATAACAAATAAGCAAATAAAATGCCTCTAAGTATTCAGCCTGTTTGTAAAAAACTAATATCAAACACACGCAACCGCACAAATGTACATACTAGATAATTTTTTAAATATATGTACTATATCTTTGTGCAGGCATTCGTATTTATTTATTTCTAGCGTTTGTTTATAAAGCTCTATTTAACTGAGTAATTGTTATTGGAATACGCCGGCTTATGGCAAAGTTCCACACAAATAAATGTTTATTTAGCAAATTAAGTTTAGAAAAATGGAAAAGTTATTAAACATACATACATTTTTTTTAAATTAAACAATTTTTTAACACCTTGTTAGTGTGTAGTGTTTGAACTCAGTTATTGTTTGTTAATTACTTTTTTGTTGCAATTCAAGTGTGTGTGTGTGTGTGTTTTTGTGTTTGAAAAACTTTGACGTAAACACCAACAATTTAGAAGAAAATACTGTGAAAAAAATGTTGTGCTATTCCTCAGAGGTTGAAACTGATTTTGTTTTAAATTCTTTAGTATATTTTGCCACGATTATTTTGAACTGGAAAGATTTTTTTTTGATTGCATAGAACTTCGAGATTGTTGATCAAGCAATTTAGCAACTTTTCCAAGTATGGTTGCATAGAATGGGCGTGGCAGCAAATACCATATGCCCAATATTCTAATTTTCTATGTGAGTATACGACTATGTGCTATAATTATCACTATGACACTCATATAGGAAGTAGCTGCTTGTTTAGCACAAAACTCGACAAACAACTAATAAACTTATCTGAGGCAAATCACTGAAGCCGTCTGAGCGACTCGTATGAGGCCAAAAAAAAAGACAGATGAAGTACCTTAAAGAAACTTCATGTCAATTGTTCTTTAATCTCAAAATGCTGAAAAACGATAACGGTCTATATTGTGGGACAGCCGACAAAAAGTATTAACAGTGGCGAGTACTTATCGTTATATATAGGCAGCTTGTAGAGTGTTCAAAAGACAAGAGTTCATGGTGGGCATTAAGATTATATAATTTATTTTTAACTATTAAAAATATATGAAATATTTTAATAATACCAATCATCATCAATGATTTCAATAGGCAGAATTTATGGCTGAAACTTGGCCCAGCCATATCGAATTCATTTCTTACATATCAACATTTGTTTTTATAAAAGCCTTAAGCTACAATTCAAGTACTTTTTCGGCAAAAACAAAACAAACTCTAATATAAAAAACTAAGCAAATGAAAATTTTATTAATAAATTGAAGTTTATTTTAATTAAAGCACTAATATTTGCCGCAAAATATTCTGCTTTTATTGTCTAACTTGCTTAAGCAAAATTATTTCGGAACTTTTAGGACTTCGGCGTCCAGAATTTTGTTGATAAGAACGTTATTTTTAACTGTAGAAACGTAAAATATTTCAGAAACATGTTCTTTAAAACTATCATATAAAAACTAGATTTAAATTTTTTTTGTAAAATATGGCTTTTTTATAATTATGTAACAATATATGAAGCCTCTATAATGAAAATGTTTGATTAGCATTCGGGAAACAGAACTTTTACAAAGAAAACTGTGGCTACTACGATTTTTTTTCGTATTCCTTCGGAATTCGTTATATCATGGCTTAAACGAAGGCTTTACTGAAACATTTGTATATCAAATGAAACAAAATACATTAAAGTTTCACAGTATAATAAGACCTGTCCATTAAATAGGATTCCTGTATGCCTGCATATATTAATTTGATTATGAAGCATTTCAGTTTTTGCTTTCATATAAGACAAACTACACATCTTTCAAGCGAAAGTGTTAAGTACGCCACTGAAAGTGTTAATATTTTGCTTTTAGTGTAGCGTGTTACCTACGTGACGTGCCATTTCGGCTGACGATATATTATCCTAATATCTCTATTTGAAAACTGATAACGACAATAACTTACCATCTTTAGAATTTGTTGTAGCTGCTGCAGCCATCGTTGTTGCTTGGCCTGAAGCGTTAGTAGTGCCACCAGCTGATATGCTGCGCTCCATGGAACAGTGCATTAGTCACGTTTTTGTTTTGACAAAATTTAGCAAATTGGAATAGGTATAAATTATAAAAATGTTTTTTTTCACTTTTTTTCAACGGGACAACAACCGACAAACGCAAGATTGTTAAAAATTAAAACACTTCAATATTTTAAAGAATTATTATTATCAGACCACAGTTGAGAACTTTAAACATCTATCACTTATTTGTTACTTGTTAAAGTTGGAGAAATAAATGCAGGAAGAAAGAATTTGATAAAATTTTATAACTTTTTAATTTAACATTTGCCCTCCAAGCCAATGTTAGCATTATAATTGGAAAAGACTCTACTTTTGTTAATTAATTTTTAATTTTTTATTTATATTTTGATGTTTTAGCATATTAGATTTGTATTCCACGAAGACAACTGACCGACCAACGAAAATAAACGACACGTTTAATAAAGAAAAATAATAGCAAAAAAATTGCTGCAATATTTTAATTACAATAACAACACAACCACTGACAAAATCTTTTTTCTTTTTTTTAACTATTTATTACTTCGGAAATTTTTTTTTAACAAAAATATTACTTTTATTTTAACGACACTTCATTTAAATTGTTTATGGTTATTTCTTTGTTGTTTAAAAATTGCAAATATATACATATGTATGTTTCTGCCCTGCTTGTATTTATTGTTGTAACATTTTGTTTCTTGCTGCACAAGAAGAAATAGTCCAATTGGTACTGAAGTAGTTCCAATTTAGAAAATAATATGCAAAAGCAAAACATCCAAAACTCACACACACACGAACAAGAAAAAGAGGTAAAAAAAACAAAAAAAGAAACAAGTTATGAAAAATGCACAGAGAGCGGCACACGTTTTTCTTATGCCAACAAACCGTAGAGCCGTCTCTTTCTAACATCTGCCGTTGTTACCGATAACGAAAATAATTATAAAAAAATGACAATTGCTGTCAAGTGTTTTTGTCTCCCCTTTAAGAAAACGAGTAGGCAGCAAAGTTGGTAAATTTATATTTTTACACTTTCAAATCATTCGCTTTTTTCGGCTAACTTCAATAAAACTTTAAAATTATGCGAAATCCTTTCTGGAAAGTCCTCTAAATTTCGTTTGCCACACATTCGTTCTAACGTATGAGTTTAATTTTCATGTTTTGTTTGCTACGAATTGTTGTACTTCTCTCAATAGTAGGAATTTTTTCTGCTGAAATTACTTCAAATTCCTAAACATTTCTGTAGCATCTAAATTTAGCCAGCACAAACACTGATAACTAAAGAATCGTATCTATGGCAGAACTATTTTAGTTTAATCTTATAAATTAATTTTTAAGCATAATTTTTGTGGTTTCGTGCAATTATTTCTATAAAAACCGTCCGTCACTCAAAAAAAACAGTAGATCTTTTTTCACAGAAGAAGGAAAACTGAGAAGTATTGTCAACAAAATAATCTGACAGTTCTCATACTAATTGCGGAATAAGGCTGCCATCTAGTCGATTTGATAACCTCAAGTACCGCCACTATTCTAAATCGTCAAAGTGTAACTAGACTCTCTTTTTCATATAAACGATAAAGTTTATATCTAATTATTATTAATGTTGGAATAAAAATATTCAACACGCCGGATTTAGCTAAAATCAATGAGATTTTGGTAAGAACTCAGCTTTGTTAAACTACTATAATTGAAATTTTGTAATTTTCATTATATCTACATAGATAGTTTCTATCGATTTATGACAAATTTCTAAATTATTTGAAACTCTATAGGATACATGTTTTTGTGCAGGCAACTAGTGCCTATTATTAGCTTTTAGCTATTGCACATGTATTTTTTAAATTCAACTTGAGTTTATTAAAAAAAATATTTTTCTATACCAATTTTTGCAATAATTATGTTTTTTTTTAAATATTTTATACAGAAATTCATAAGGTAAAAAATACACATTGCGCTTGATAAAGTATGCCACCGGTTAAATTTATAAGCCTTCTTTTGAAATTAATGTAAAGTTACGTAACCTGGCATGTAAGCGCTCATATGTTTATATATGAGGAACCATATAAATACGGTTAGTACATTTAACACAACTGTTAAAGACAAGTCACGTAGTATGTTGAATAAACATTTTGTGTATGGCAACATTGTTTTCAATATATGGTGAATTAATACGATTCCGTTAATTTAAAGTTTTTTTCTTCTTGAAGAATAGACATTAATAGCAATAGAAATAATATCCCTAGAAAAGATAGCAGTTACTTATAAGAGGTAAATTTGTCTCTTATTGTGTTTTCTCTTTTGGCGTGTTGTGGTCGTTGTGGTCTTTTAAGAATGTTATGCACTGACTATTAATTTGAGGAGTGCAGTTGGCGATCGGTTGGATAATTTTCGAAAATGTTTTATTTTCACAAAACGTTCACAGGCATGAAAGTTAATGTTTGCAAAACCATAAATTATAACAAAAATCTCTATTGAATAACTACAAACTGTATCCCAAAATACTTTTAGTTAAATAAATATGTATGTTGTTATTTTGTAAACTTCACCCCAATACCTAATGAGAAATTTTTATATTGTCTGTCTCTTCAGCAATACAAATTTATTGCGCTTTCAAAACAGTTCAATTTCTTTGTTAAACAATTTCTATAAACAGTTTCTAATGATGATAAATTGTCAATTTAAAATTCATACATAAAATTTGGTACATTTTATTAAACACCTTTTGGTTCAAAGTTATCAAACAAAAATTGTTGGCACGACTTCATAATTAGTATTCAGCGTCTTCTCATCACAGTGACGTATCTGTAGTGAATTTATAATTTATTTGTACTCGTATTTAATGTCAACGAAATGGCAAAGTATTAAATGCACTTAACGCTGTAAATGAATGAGGCAAATAAAGCACGTTTTTTTTTATTTGTTTATGCAATAAAATGAAAAGCAAAGTATGACCTGTAACTTGTTATAATATTTTTGTAAAAAAATACTACTACATACGAGGGTTGTTGACTTCATTATTGCATCTTACGCTGAGTTTACACGATAAAGTTATTCTTTTGAAAATTTCACACTTATTGGTGGTGAAAATTTGTAAATGTACTCATGGTTTTAATATCTTATAATTTTTTTTTTCAATTTTAAGGAAATATTATATTATTTATAATGAAAAAGAATATACGTATGTAGCTGTTTTTTAGCTTTTCTAGCTATTGATTGTACTAGTTAAAAAGTGTGAGCGTATTAGACAAAACATGATCGTGTAGCCCGTAACGCTGCAGTCACACCGTCAAGGTTTTTTACAATTGTTTTTAAAAATTTTTACAGGTACTGCTTTCCAATATTTAAGGAGGCTTTCCGGAATTTTAAGGCAAGTTGTTTTCGCGATGCTATCAAAAAATGAATGTGAACAGTAAAACGAAAAATTGTAAACAGCTGTTTCCTTGCCAGCAATTTGAAAAATTCCATGGAATGAGTTACAATTTTCATCAAATTTTAAAAGCATGAGTGTATTGTTCTAAAATAAAGTCAGGGAGAACTCTAAATTTAGTTACAAAATTTATTTCATGCCCGCCCTCGTAAACTTTTACTTTAAACTGTGTAAATAAAACTTTTTCAAACAAATTGATGGTCATTTTAATTTTTGTTCAAGAAGCCTTATTTACATATTTAACTTTTGTAACTTTTTTAATTACATATGTACATACATATATGTAAAGTAAACGTATTTTTTAACTTTTTCAAAATTAATTTGGTTTAATTTTTTACGGTTTGTTTAAGTTTTTATGATTGACTTGTATTGATCTGTTTTTATTTTTTCTTTTTTAGTTTGTTACAAATAGAGTGAAAGTGTCTTAAATGGAGACATGCGTTCAGGTCTTAAAGTGATCCAATCCATATGATTTCAATATGATGTTTGCAGTTTGTTTGCTGGCGGTTGGTTGATTGGTTTGTTGTCGTCTCTCAACCTGTCGTGTCAAAATTAACCAAATGAGTGAATGAATGAAGCGCGAGCACTTTGGTAATGTGTTCGTGTGTACTTGCATGTGATGAAGGTGTTAATTAGTTTATGTGATTTTAAACTATTTTGTCTTTTGTTTGTTTTTCTTCTCTTTAAAATATAAATAAAAATGCTAATTTGGTAATAACATTCAACTGAAGATCGGTGGCAATCAAAACAATAGGTGGTCAGTTGTTTCAAGTCAATACCAGGAATATATTTTTTTTCTTTTAAGTGTTACGTAACATTTAATGATAGTACTTTATGTATTTCGAAAATTGTCCGGAAAAAGGCAAATATTTGAATTTGTTTTTTTTTTATTTATGAAACTAAGTTTGTTTGTTTGTTTGTTTGAAGCCATCTGGCTCAGAGAAACTGCCAATAGTTCGGTTTAGATGAATGAAGTATTTATTGTCTTTCAAATCGATACTCAAATAAGAAGTTTATTTTTTGTTTATAACAATAAAAATATTTTTTAGATGATGTATCTGAATCATTTTAATTTAAAAACGGTTTTTTTTGATAATACAAAGTTACAGATGCTACAAAAGGAAACGTTTGAGCTTTTCTGGCTTACGCTGCAGTTAAGCCATCAAGTTTTTTGGCTTCATTTTTCTTTCCAGATTTTTGGCTGTCAAAATTCAACTTAAAATGATTGCCTTCCAGCGTTGTCAACTCTGAAATTTCAAAACGCACCAAAAAAAAAAGGCGCAACAAATTTAGAATTTTGTCTTTTCGCTTGAATTGAGAAAGAATTTTAAAACGTACCCAGTTTTAGTAGTCAATAAGCGCCATTTGCCGTTCAATCAACAAAGAAATTTTGTGCTTTCGGATGAACAATAAAAGAAAATTTTAGAACTTATAAGAAATTTAAATAGTGTTAATAAAATTTCCCAAATTTCCCAATTTGGTACATATTTTTTTGTCATTATAAAAATTGTAAATAAAAATCCTTTTGCACAGGATTCTTTTAAAGTCAATAGAACAATTTTATTGAAAATTTTGAAAATTTCCCTGGCTGGGATTTTTTTTTTTGGTTTTTTTCTTATTTGGTAATTAATTTATTAAAAGTTTTAATAACTTATAATATTATTGGTTTTAAGGGCATTTCATTAAAGAATACTGTAAACGTTTGATGGTAAAAAAAATCTTTTTTGTCCCACCTTTTTTTATGTAAGAAAAAATGTATTTATTTAAATTACTTTCCAGCGAGTTTCGGACCAAAACTGAAATAAATAGGATTGGAAATTTTTGGCTACTCTTCTCTGTGTAGGCTTAAATGGTGTCCCGGTGGCTTCTGTTGCCATCGATTTTCTGAATTTTAATTGCATAATTTCCCTCATCATTATCCTCTTGTTGAATTGTCTTAGTTTTCCATTTTTTTCTTGTTCTTCTAAATTTAATTAAACCACTTTTTTCTTGGCGTCAACAACTTGTCGTTTGCTTTTCGTTTATTTCTGGTAAAATATTGCAAGTAGAAAAAGTGATTCTACCACTAAAAGTGGTGGTTGCAGATTCTGCAACTGATTGAAGCTGTTGGTTTTTTCACATGGTCTTGTTGCAGACACCATAAAAAGTCATTGAACTTGACTCGGCTTTAGCGCAAGTGGCAGCAGCAAGACAAACAAATGAAGATGCATTTGATCGTATAAAATGCCAGAAAAAAAATATTCTTATCGGGAGAGGAAGACCTTAATAAGCATTTTAAAGCTGTTTTGTACTGGATTTTGTTGCTGTTGTTGTGCTTGAAAAGGTTTCTTTTCTTTTTTTGTTTCGTTTTTTTTTTTGGTTGTTGGTTCTGCTGTTTTGTAAATAACTTAATGCAAAGACTCTTTGACCAACTTGGACCAACTTGGACCAATAAGACTGGCTGGCTTATGCAACAAATGCATTTTATTTTTAGATTGAACTTTAACAAAAGAATTACAAATTCATTTTCATGAAACTGGTTATTTGACTGGTTAACTTCGACAAAGAGGCTTTTTTCCCCAACTCAACAAGTTTTTAGGTTTTAGCAAGAATAAAAAAGAAATCTTTTAATTAAGACCAGAAAATCTTAAATAGGCTTTAAATAAACTTTTTTCAGCTCGATTTCATTTTCATCGCCAGGCGTTAACAAATATAAAGAAAGTGTGTTTAATTTAAATAAATTTTCTTCATCTTTATTATGCAAATGTTGTGTTTTTTCACACTAAATTTTTAAGACCCACTGACGTCTAGTCGCATTGTTGTTCAATTTCATTTAAAATGGGTCAGTAAAGACAAAAATGTTGTTCAAAAGCTTCCATGACTCATGAAAATCAAGTCTTTGTTGTATATTTAGCTGAAATTTTATTAAAATTATCTGCTTTCAAGAATCTTTTAAGAAAGCAAAAAAGTACCTTTCTGAAAAGGACTCGTATATAAAGAAATTTACTTAAAAAACTGGAAAATTGAGCCTATCGGAAAAGGGCCTTTTAAAACGCCATCATTTAAAAATGTACTCTTTGTGCAGAAGTTATCAAAAACGGACGCACTGAAAAAATTACTCGCTGCATCATCTGAAAAAAGTACTATCAGCAAAACGTAATTTTCATAAAAAAGTTTTTAAGAAAGGACCCATTGAAAAAATTACTTCTGGACTCATCAAAAAAAAGGTACTTTAAACAAAAATGTACTTTTTATGAAGAAAGTCCCTTAAAAGAAGTTGTTAAAAGAGTTGTTAAAAATGCAGTGTCTTTAAAAAAAGACCTTTTAAATTAAATACGTTTTTAAAAAGACCTTTTCAAAAAATATACTTTAATTTTTTTTTTAAAAAGTACCTTTTTAAGAAATTCTGTTTTAAAGAAAGTACCTACAAAAATTATTTGACAAAAGCGTTTTTAAAAAAATATAAGCTTTAGAAATATGCCTATTAAGAAAATTCCCTTCAAAAAGTATCTTTAAAAAAGTACCTACTGAAGGTACCTTTCAAAAAACACACATTTTAAGAAAGTACTTTCGAACAGTATCTTTAAAAAAAATTACCTCTAAAATTTCACTACCACAATTTTTAAAAAAATATCTTGAAAAAGTACCTTTAAAAAAACAAAGTACCTTCCAATAGGCACATTTTAAAAAAGTACCTTCGAACAGTATCTTTGAAAAAAAATTACTTCTAAAATTTCACTACCACAATTTTTAAAAAAATATCTTGAAAAAGTACCTTTAAAAAAACAAAGTACCTTCCAATAGGCACATTTTAAAAAAGTACCTTCGAACAGTATCTTTGAAAAAAAATTACCTCTAAAATTTCACTACCACAATTTTTAAAAAAATATCTTGAAAAAGTACCTTTAAAAAAACAAAGTACCTTCGAATAGGGATATTTTGAAACAGTAACTTTTAAATAAATACTTTTTAAAAGGAGCGCTTTCTCAGACAAATAACTTTTAGCAGTAGAACAAGATTTGCAAGAATTTAGACGAAGTTTCCTTCTTAAGTCTTTTGTTTTATATTCCTCAAGCGGCGTGTTTTTTCTTTTATTCCGCCGAATAATAAAATTCAATCAAATGCTAAATAAAGGTATTTCAAAGCGATTTTATTCCACACAACTGCTTTAAATTTCTAAATACTTCCTAATTACACATATTTCTCATTCGGCCAATACAAGTTTCTCGAACCAAAGGACAAAAACAATCAATAGCAGAATTTTGTTAACAAGACTGTATTATTTTGCAACATTCGCCACGAAGAGCGGCCGACTCAAATGTTTTCATTCCCATCCATACAAATCCAGTGCAGCACATAAATATTTATAGAAAAAAAGAGGCAAACAAACGCACAGATCAGGTAATTGAATTCAAAGCCAAGTGCAAACTGTGACGATCAACGACGATGTTTGCGGTGGACGCTTCATCGAACAAATACAACAAAAACAACTTGTACGTTGTAACAAGCCGGCTATAAATGCGCTTCTGCCAAAGAAATTTCAAACAGTCTGTAAAACGATTTTTAAGTGTTCACAACGAGCGGACAAGAGCTCTCAGCAGAAACGAACTAAACTATTTGTTGGATTAAAGCTGTTTTGCCAGAGGAATACACAGGCATTAAATTGATTGACACTATCAGCTGCCATGCGTTTCTTTGCCGGATTATTGGGAGTTTTCCTGGTGGTGGCTGTGAGCAGCGCCAACGTTGCCCAGAGACGTGCTTATCGCAATACGGATGAGATACTTGTTCCCGTGACCATTATACAAGATGGCGAAGAAATCAAAGAGCCTGTGAGTTTGAAGGGAGACGAAAAGGAAACAGACCTCAAAAACTTGCAGCCCGAAGTAGTTGCTGAAAATATTGTTGCAGCAGCTGTGGAGGCAGAACAAAACCTAGAAGTTGTTGAAGCGGCCATTCAGGCTCAGCGTCGCATTGACGAAGCCATTGTTGAAGAGGAGATCAACGAGGCCATAAACGAAGCAGCAGCTACGCAGCAGGAAGAGGAGAATAAATTGACGGCAACTATAGCTGAGGTACCGGCAATTGTCTCTGGCCAAGAGCCTCTACAACAAGATGAAAAAGCTTCGGACTTAAAGTCTGCAGCGATTGAATCTCAAAGTCCTGAACAAGCTGGTGTCACTGGGGGGGAAAGTGGCAATGCAAACAATGCTGATGATGGTGTGGCGCAGCAACCTGGGGATTTAGTGCGTCAAGCGACCCAGGCCACCCCTACCCAATCTACTACGCAGCAAAATTTTGTACAACAATTAATCCAAAACTCTCCTTTGGGCCAGTTTTTCAATCAAATAACCGGTCAAACAACTCAGACCCAGGGGGCCAGTGATGAGGCTGTTGTAGCTCCCGCACCTGCCATTCCCGGCTTATTCAATCCTGTGACCGCTGTGCAAAACGCCGCTCAGTCTGTTGTCAACAGCACCACCCAGGCTTTTCAAGGCTTCCAACAATTCGCCTCGAGTCTGGGCAATCAGTTCCAAAGCACTTTGTCCGGCTTAGGAGGTCAGGTAGCTAATGACGCCACAACAGCCAGACCACCAGGCCCCATACAACAGCTGGTCAATACCTTCATACCTCAACAGGCGCAACCTGCTGGCACACCTCAAGGTCCTCTTCAGGGTTTGCTCAACATCTTCCAGGGCAATAACAGACCCCAGCAGGCTGGCGCCGCTGCTGTTGCCAGTGCAACGCCCGAAACGCAACCCGCCAGAGATCCAGTAACCCAGGAACAAACTCAAGCAGCAGCCGCTGCTGAAACCGCCGATCAAGCAACCAACGAAGTACGCGACAGCGCTGAGGCCAATGATTCTTTCGAAGAATCGGTACGACCGGACGAACTCATTATAGTGAACGAAAACGATGCCGAGCAGGAAATCGTAAATAATTGAGTTTATTAGTTGTAAAGTGTAAGAAATAGTCTTAAGTGTTTCGCTCGCAAAACGAATTTCTTTGACAGAAATTGATTTTATTTTAAAAATTCAGCCTTTTTGCCGCCATTCTCATCGCCATTATATTCAATTGACTAGATAGATGTAAGCAAAGAAAATATCATACAATTTCAGATTGATGAACCACAGCAAAATTATTTATTTTTTCTTCGTATTTAATAAAACAATAAAATGCTAGAAAAAAAATTTATTACAAGATTTTTTTCAGACAAATTTTTTATTGCAGATTATTAAAATAAAAATCTAGTTTCAGCCAATGAAATATTTTACCAACCCATTTTTAGCTTTTAATTTTTTTTTTTTTTTTTTTTTTGGGAAAATATTAAATAATTCAAAGTAGTTGAGCTCGTGAAACTTCAAACTTCTATTAAGTTAGAGGTTAAATCATAATTAAAATCAAAAAATTAGCATAAAAAATACTACGAGTAGAAATAGTTACTTACACACATACATACATATTTACATAGATCCATATTAATGTGCGTGCATAATATTCGATTGTTTCGATTGTTTGTTAAAATGTGAAATGATAGATTGTTATATTTCAAATATCAAAGAAATTCCCACGAATCTATTAATCATTGAAAAGGAAGTGCAAATAGTGAAACACTACTTGACTCACTGCGGACATTGTCACCACTACTACTGACTCTCGATACTCTTTTCGTCTTAGACTGGCCACTACAACAACGATCGTTACTCAATGAATTGTAGTCACAACGACGCGACAACAAATAAAAATGCCAATAAAAATTCACTGCTCTTGTTGAGTGGCTCTATTTATGGTCTTGAGCTAACGACGAATGCAAAAGCTAGCTTTTTTTCTGGCGACTTTACGTGACGGCGACGTATGTATGTATGTATATGAGAGGATATAAAAAATGGTTAGAAGTTAAAGACTTTTACATTTTACTTTTGCTGTAGAAGCTTCTTCTTCATTAGTTTTCAATTCCACTGTCAATAACTGCTAACCCCAGGAAATGTTTTCTGGTTTTTTTTAATACAAAGTTTTTAGGGGCATATTGATAATATTTTTCAGGTAAATTTTATTTTATTTGCTGTTAAGCGTTTGATTTTCGCTCTATATTGAAGTAAGCACTAGATGCATTTCAAGCAAACATAAACTTCATTCAAAGTTGTACCGATCCAAAAACATCATCGTTTAGAAGTGATTAAAAACACAGAACTATTTATGTATGTATGTATGTTTAAGTTTTGCACACATTTTCTTTACGTGTAAATGAAACAGTTAACGATTCAATTGTTATGCAAAAATATTATTACTCCCACTGTGCAGATATTAAAATATCAATTTGAATAAGATAAGCTGACTGATTATTTTCTTGATAATTAAAACACATTTTAAGTTTTTTTTTTATGTTTGATACATACAGTCGCAGTTTATTATTAATATTCAATTGAATTATTAAATACTTGTTGTTATTGTTTAATTATACATTAATAAATTTTTTAAATTATTTCAGTTTTCTTGTTTTTTAATTTTTCCTTTTGTTGTTATAAATATTATGTAGGCTTACACAATAAGGTGGTTGTTTTTGTTTTTGTTTTATTTCGATTTTTAATAAGAGCAGGTAAAAATACAGAAGTTGTTATTTTTATAAATAGTTGCTGCTTTTATTAGAACTTTTTCTTGGATTTCTTGCTTCTGCTTTTGTTCTTCACAAAACACTTTCTCTTTTTTTTTTTTTTGCTAGAAAATACAAAACTTAAAAAACAAACAACAAGTAGCCAACTTAAATATATGTATGTATGTAGTTTTACACAACTAATAAATAGTTTTTGTTGTAGTTATAATAATAATTTTTATTTCTGTTCTATTAGCAAATTAATTTAGAATTAATAACAATAGATTTTGATTTGATTTTCAGTGAAGTTTTAGTGTCAAATTTGTTGCTGTTCAAATAATATGTACTTTTACCGTTAACTGTGTAAATTGTTGGTGGAATGGTGGTGATGTACATACATAAAATACAAAACAAAATCAAAAGAGAGAGGGAGTGAGAAAATCAATGTTTATATTTTTGATATGGGTGCGTGTGTGTGGCTGTAGTAGTTAAGGTGACCAGACTGTTAAAAACATGTAACATGACAGATTTTCTGGTTAACACATCGTTTATATAAATCTTAACGTATTGAAAATAAGAAAGTATGTATTTAAATAGTCAAATTTGTGGTCTCTTTTCAATAACAAAACAAAGACTTCTTCCATATTCCAACGGTTGCTCTGATCTGATGTGGGTTTCAGAATACGAGGGGCGGACCCACACCATATTTTGACTTCAACGTATGCCTTCTTAAAAGAGAGATAGACCAACGGGTAGCAACCATCGCGGAGAAATATTGGGAAATGATACTGATAGACTTCTCCTTCATCACAAACGCTCGTAGATTTTGAAGGACTTGCCAACTAACACTCACATTGACGCAGCTGGTCCGCTTCCTTGACGTATTAGGCCTTTGAAGGGAAGGGAAAACCACTATTATGTATTCTTTATTCATCTGTCGATTTTAAGGAAAGTCTTTATGATAACGAATGATTTTCACCTTTGCTGGACATCTCTTTTCTCTAAATAGTACAACAATATTCAATTGGTTTTTTATTTAAAACAAGCACATTCAAAATCAATCAAAATTAAAGGTTTGTTTTAAATTTTTGTTTTATATTTAAAATTAGTCTAGTATTTTTGGATTTGAGCAAATATGTTGAGTTTTTAATAATAAAAAAAAACTTGTTTATATAAAAACCAAACCACAAATTATTCTTAGTATGTATGTTTGTGTCAAATGTAAATGTATGTGTCAAATGTATGTATATGTGTTTATACATTTAAAACGTTAAGGATTTTATTAATTTCAATATCAGTAGTGTTTTCTTGTTGTGTATGTACGAGTATGTATGTATGTATTGGTTAAGGCCAATTATTTATCCTTTGTTTAAATACATTTAAATATGTTTGATTTTTGAGTTGCTTATGGTATGAAAGGTGGTTAATTATTTTATATATGATTTGTTTTGGTTTTTAAATGTTTAGTTTAAATACAATTGGACCAAAATATTAAAATCTTTTTATTTTTAATATAAATGAAGCCGTTTAAATGATTTGTTTAAGGTTTCTTTCATTATTTTTGGGAGTTTAAATATGTTTCTATGTAAAGCATATATTTTTTATAACATTTCCTTTATAAGCTATAAATAGTGTTTTTTTTTCTTTGCTTTGGTGTGTATATAATTATAATAAAAGATTACATCTTTTTTAATAATTGTTAAATAAAAAGACATGATTTAAGATTTATGTATATATGTAGGTATATATAGGAGCGAAAACAATAGAATAGCATAAGAAAGCTAAAAAGAAAGAAAAATTAGAACTCCTCTAGACGCAACAGAGTTTTGCCAAAGCAAACGATAAGTTTCATTAAAGGCAACAGTCTTACTTTTTACATCTGGATTTTGACGTTTGTCACTTCTAGCAGCTGATTTCAAAAGTATAAATTGGATGAACGAAAAATTGGTTAAGAGAAAATCATAATTTGTTGATAACGAACACAGTATTTGGATTTGGAAAAAGGAATTTCACTCAAAAATATTGCAAGAAGTACCTTCGCAGTAACGTCTCAAAAGAAAACAAGAAAATCGTGTTTAAGATATTATTAAAAAGCACCTTAAAGAAAGGCATTTCATAGGCATTCCTTTTGGAAAACTAATTTTGTTTAACATGTTTTTAGTAAAAGTACTTTTAAAGAAAGTAGTGTCGCTTTAAAAGGACTTCTCACAAAAAATACCTTTCAAAAAAGTGCCGATTAAAATTGTAACTTTAAACAAAAATTGACGTCTAAAACAAGTGACTTTTAAAAACATATCTTTTGAAAGTGTACCTTGTAGCAAATTATCTCTTTATGAAAGTACGATTTTAAAAGAAACATCTTAAAAAAATCTTTTTGTATAAAGTACGTTTCAAAAACAAAAGATATTTTGCAAAAAAATTAACTTTTAAAACCGAAATCTTAAAAAAGGACTTTTACGATGAGGGTATATTAATAATTGTATGTAATTGGGATTTTGAGTTGTCTTTTGTTTTTTTTTTTTTTTTTTAATTTCTAATAGTTTTTATAATAACATGCAAATGTATGCATTTAAGTGTGTATGTTTGTTGTAGATACATACATATATTGTATAAGAAGCTTTTTTATGCATACACATTTGTTTGTATGTATGTATGTATGTAGGTGTGTATACTTTGTTGTAGTTGTTGTAACATTTTTTGCTTTTAGGTATTTTGTTAAGGAAGGATTTGAGTTTTGTCAATTTCTTTTTAATATAAATACTGTGATTTCTATAGAAAAAGGTACTGCTTTAAATAGTTGTCATAAATATGTTTTATATGTGTGTATGTTGTTGTGTTTTGTTTCTTTGTTTTATGTAGTCAGAGGAAAAGCGCAAATTTTCCAAAGAATTCAATTTAAAATCGATACATATTGAAAAAATTAAATTAATTTTTAAATGGTTTTTACTTTTTGTTAATAATATATTGTATTGCAATTTGTGTACGTTTTTTTATACTGTTTCATATAATGTTTGTTGTTTGAAATTAAAAAAGAAAGAAACTGTTTGTTTTATCGTATGAGTTTTTGTGTGTGGGAGAGAGTGTGTGTTTGTGAGTGTGTGTTGGATTGCCCGAAGTAGGAATGTTTCAATACTTGGTTAATAAACTATTGCTTTTTATTTTTTTAATTTAATTATTTTACAGCTGCATAATAGAAAGAAACTCTTATGCGTTTCGGCATATTTTATAAATATTTGTTTTGTTGATTACACTGTTAAATGCATTTTCATTCTGGGGGCTGGCATTATGTAACTACTATTCACATTTTTTTTGTATTTTTTTTTTGTATAAGTAAACGTATGCATGTATGTATGTATGTATATATTTTGTATGTATGTAGGTATATATTTATATACTTTTATAAGTTTAGTCAACTTAAGCAATTTTATTTTTAAGTTCTAAAAAATTTTTAAGAAACTATGTTTTTAATATGCCTTCTTTTAATTGCTTGCAGCTTTATATTATACAAACTAATTTGAGTTTAGTTATGCAAACTTTCAGTTTTATTATTTGCTTTAAAAAATGATTGCGAAAAAAATTCAAATAAATTTAAAACACAAATAAGGGTTTGTTCCACGTTTTCGAACGTTGACGTTGACCAAATATTTGGGGCAAGAAATAGCTGACGCGAAGATAATTGCGCGTAGCATACAACTGCCAGGCAATTGGAGGCAGGAAAGGCAAAGGATAAATAATTTAACAAATGACAGTCTACAAATTAGATCTTAACCAGCTTATCGTCGTTCTATATAAGTTAAAACGATAACTGCCGATGCAGTGAGACAATCAGTAGCTTTAAGAAAAAAGCTCTTTGAGAAAAGCAGACCTGTTCTGAAATCATGGCGATTTTAAATCACGAACGATTTCGCAATCACACTAGAGTTTTTTTTTTTTGGTTTTCTGAATATCGGGAGATTTGTAATCGTTAGTAGTAATGTTCATTCAGGTACGTAATGAAAACCCTTTTTGATTTAAAATCTATCAAAAGGAGTGATGGTTATTTTGATTTCGTTTCGATTTCATTTTCCGCTTTATTTTTTATTTACATTTAACCTTTTTATTATAAAATTATATTTAAATCGATATACTTAGATACGTGTGTTACTAAATTAAATAAACGGTTTCATACGAATGATCACGTCCCTGTGAGAAATTGCGGACTGTAATTTGACGATTTGTCTTTCCGCATAGTGGAAAATGTCCTTCGTAACTGGCTTCACCATTATTGGTTTTTTTATAACAACAACAAAATATCAAACAAATCGAGAATATGAAATCGATACTTGTTTTGTTAGAACAAAACCATTTGATACCTTTTCAGCCTAGATACGAGGCTGATCATTTCAAATCCCTGGGGTTTTCCTCACATACCTGATTGTTGTCATGTTTAATGATTTATATGTTTAAATGATTTATCAGAAAAGCATAAGAAATTGAAGGAGTCGAAAAGGTTAATTATTTAAAGAAAAATATTTAAAGAAAAAAGTAGTATTGCTTTAAGTTTAAAAATTTTGATGGTTCTTTGGCGTAAAATAATTTTATTGCAAAAACAAAAATATATAACAAATCCTGTTTAACCGTTTTATTGCCGAATTCAAACACGTCAAATAATTTGCTGATATCGCCCGGTTTCAAGTTACGAGATTTCAAATATTTTTGAGAGCAGAACACCATGTTAGTGATTTCAAATCAGAACTGTAATATAAAAGCCAATTAGAAATAAATATTACAAGTGTTTTTGTGTGCAAGTTTGTATAATACATATGTAAATATATAGAAAATAAAATTTAATGAAAGCTTATTTTTCCATTAACTCTAAGTTGTCTCTGCTTTCTAAACATTTCTTTTAAATAATTTATTATGTTAAGAATGAAAATATTATCCAATAAAAAAAAATATGAATGTATTTTATTTATAATCTTTTTCACTTGTCCGCTTCTAACTACTTAATCGTATTTATTAAGAAAATAATTATTTCATTTTCATGGACACGGAATAACTAAAGTTACGAGTACTATTTTTATTAAGGGTTTCTATAAGTTGGTTTGTAATTAGGCTTTTTATAAATTCGTTTCAGTTCTTTGCGGCATTAGACCATTTTTTGTTGTAGTTGTGGTTATTGTTTGATTATTATTAGAAGAAGAGTTCATGTTGGAAGTTGAAGAAGAAACTTTTAAATTGTTGAATTTTGCTCCCGCCGCTGATGCCGTTGAGGAGGAGTTTAGCGCATTTGTAAGATTTGCGATCACTGTACTGTTGCCGTGTTGATTAATGGTGGTGCGAATACGTTCGCCTTTTCCCGGCCCAATGCCAGCCGTTGAAGTTGTAAACAGTTTAATGTGTCTTATGGAAGATTGTCTACTTGAAGCGTTTGTCGCTGCAGTGGAGTTGATTGGTTTAGAATTTGTAAAGTGACTTTGAGTGCGAGTGGTGCGCATGGACCATTCATTTTGTTTCAACAGGAATTGTTTTACGTTATATTCCATTTGAGCAATATCGACATTTTGAGTTGTAGTGTGAAGTTCGGCCTTAATAGCTCTCGTTTTATCACTGTCATTGGGATAGTATTTATAGTTAAGTATATCACAAGTTGGCTGTTCGGGTATGATTTGGGAGCACTGGGAGCTTGAGTCTTGAGCATCTTGCGAGGCAGCAGTGTAGGCAACAGGTAGACCAGAGCGTGAGGTACGCCTGTAATAGGTTAAAGGCGTAGTATAGATTTGCGTATTATCGGTTTGTTGTTGCTTGGGAGACGATGCATTAGAATCAGAAGTTATTTGTTCGGGTTTTTGTGGAAAATTCAAAGGACTCTCATTATTTAAGTCCGACTTGGGCGATAGAGATTCTTCGGAAGTTTTAATAGTTTCATCTTGACTGGAATTCGTAATGGGTTGTAGTTGTGGTGTGGTCTTATAGCCTGAGTCCATTGAAAGCTTTTCCACTGAAACCGAATCTAATTGATCTAAAGTGGAAAAAGAGGATTGATGATCCGTTCCAGATGAATCACAGTGGTTTAAAGTGTTTATATGTTGCTGCTGCTGTTCCATTTCCATTTGCTGTGTATTGTTGTGCACCCATTCGGCTACACGACTTAATTGCTGCCGCCTCAATATCACGGTCTCTTGAAAATCAATTGCTTCACTTATGGAACTGGATTGAGTACCCGACACTTTGGATGTATTATCATAATTCGTAGTTGTTGTTGTGTTTTGTAGGCAGGGTTTAGTTGTTTCCGTCTTAATTTCTAATAAATTATCAGTCTTTTCATCACCACATACTAAAATTATTTCATTGTTTGCTTTTGCTTCTTCTTCCAACTGATTGCAACTTTTGGTTGGATTTTCCTCTTCTATTGCAACGCACTCTGCTGCCTTCGGACCATCTGTGGCTGCTACTACTTCCAACGCTTCCTTAGCCGTTTCTATGGCCGCATGACTTTCCGGGGAGGTTTTAGAGGTTATAACTTCCTTGCCGTCATAAAGTTCTTCGTCCAACAGTCGTTCACGTCTCCTGTAGATAACCGGAGTAATTGCCTCAATTGACTCGATATTGTCTAATAATATATTGCTCTGTCCATTTTGCTGTATGCGCATCGCACACAGACGGGGTCCCCGATATTTAGGATTTTCAGCCTGAAAGTCGAAAATGGAAAACTAACACACTGCGACAAATCTTGTCAAGAAAAGAAATGAACTCACCTTTATTGTTTTGATTAAATTTCTATTGAAATTTTCAAAAAGTTTGGCTCCCTCACAGCTGCTTGTTTTACTCCAAACACTATTTACACTGCCCGAAATTTGGGTTTTCACTAAATGGTTTGCCGCCTTCGGATCTAAAGCACTTCTAGTACTGGCTGTTGGCGACTTAATTTGGTCCCTGGCCACAATCAGCTCACAAGAACTTTCGGTTCTTACTTTAGTCTTGACTTTATGTTGTTTACTCCGACCATCCGTTCCTTTACTTATATTGTTTGAATGCAATGAATTGCTGCCCAATAAAGGCTTTTGCTCGTCCTCGATATCATCGTTGCCGTTGAGATCTTCCGCAGCACTCCGCTTAATTAAATGATGTTTGGAATTTAATAGTTTAGAACGTTCTTCTAGTAATTCCAAGGCTGTGCCGCCGCCATCTATAAAGCGCCTTTGATAACCGTTTAAGGATTTTATATTGTCTAAAATTGTATTGTACGAGGCCTTATTAACGACCGTTTGCCCGCTCACGCCTTTGAGCAAAGAAGTGCGTTCGCACAAACGATGATGACCCAATATGGGATTGACCATTAAATCGTCCTTTTTCGCAGGCGTAAATAGTTTGTCCATATCATTTAGATCAGAAACCGAGCTTTTAGTTTCCGATATAACTGAATCACTGGATTTCAACAGGTTTTTGGTGAAAGGACTGTTTGTGCGTGATGGAGAATTGAGATTGCTGTAACAACGCAGACACAATTGGCTCATTGAGTCGTTTAGATTGCCGGCAGCACTAGTCGAGCTAAGGACAAAAGGTGTTTGTGTAGCCACCGAATAGGAGCGTGACACATCTGCAATCACGGTTAGATCCTTTGAACACTGGCATGTATCACAATGTTTTATTTCACCAGCTTTTAACTCGTCTTCCAGAAATTTCGCCATGACAACTGGTGAAATCATGTCGTTACCATTGAGGGCACAACTTGTCGTATTTGTTGTTGTGTTCAAAGATGTTGTTGAGTTGCATGTTGCTGTATTATTGCCAGAACTATTATTGTTAATGCTGGTGTTATTGTTGAGCGTATCACTTGTGCTGTTGTTATTGTTTGATAAATTTATTGCAGTTTCGCAATTTTGTTTAGCATCTAAAAATGTTTAATTAAAACAAAAAAAGAAAGCGAGCGTTCGTGAAGATAATTTTTTTTTTGTAAATAGTTTAAAATAAAAACAGAAACATTGTTATTTGTTAATGTAGGTATTTATTCGGTTTCGATTTAGATTATTTAAGCTTTAAAATTTAGTTCCATAGAGTTTTTAATTTTTCAGGCCCGCCACAATGAGAGCGAGTAAAAAAGAAAAATCAAAATCTAAGTCCTTTAAAGGAACTCCTCCACTGCTCTGAGTGAATCACAAGAAAAAGATGACTCGTAACTGGAAGACGAATATAAAAAGGATAGATGTACTGAGTTAAAATTTTTGTTTAATTTTCTTTCAGTTAGAAATTATCTAATACAAACTTGTAAATTAAATGAATTAAATTAAATGATTTTTTACGAGATGTTAATATTTTTCAAGTTCCCTCGGACCATACAGTTTGTGTAAGTGATAATGAATGCTTCTGTTTCTATTAATCAAGATTTTCAGAAATTTTTAAGATTTCAGTTTCTATGAAATCCAGCATTTGCAAAACAAAATTAAGAAAATAATATCAAATACAAAAGTAATATAAAATTTGAAGAATGAATGACGAGACAAGAACTCATGAACTGCTTTTATATATGAGCAGGTGGATGTTAATAATGTAATAAGATATATCGGATATTTGAGAGAATAGTGAAAAATTGGAAGCTATAGAAGAGCACAATTTGAGCACTTGTCCAAGGCTGCATCGCAGTATACACAAATGGCTAGGCAGTTCATTTCCTCGGCGGGCTTATTGTCGGCTTTAATTTTCATATAAATTGGTTTATAGCTGGGAATAACAGATATAGATGCCACTATATTTCTTAGTGCAGATATAGGGGCATCTCTGCTATTTGTCTTATCTATTTTCTTTCCTTCCTGTAGTAACTTTTTTTTCTTTCCGAATGAAAGGCGTCATAAAGTACCTTTCAGGATGTCGAAAGGTATTACTTTCTCTCATTTTAGAATGGCTGTTCAAATGCCAGACTTAAACTGTTCGATAATATTTCGGAAGCAAAAATTTTTTCCCTGATTTCAGCGACTTTTTTTTTTGAAAAACCAAATGATAATCCTGATCCGCAGAAGAAAGTATTTTAAAAATTATAGATTTGTGCTGGAACAATTATAAAAAATATTCCCAAATTCTTAACAGCCTTTTCCGAAGTTGATTAAAAAGCAAAAGGAAATACATCGATATTAAGACAGCCTTGTTATAAATGATCCGAAAGACTTTAATGTGCATATGTCTTGATTTATATTTCAGAAAAGATTGTTTTCCCGATTACGTGTGCAGTACTTTTAGAACATTAAGCACAATAAATAAGTGGTTAGTTCTAGCACCAAAAATGGGTCTAGTTTGCAAATTCCGATATTCTGAAATTATCAAGAATTTACCTCGTCAAATTCGGCAACATAATGATATTAAAAATAAAAAAGTATTAAATTAAAAATATATACAAACCAAACAGTAAATCACAAAAACCAAATCCACCAAAAAGTCAAATCCAAAGAAAAGAATAATAATTAAATTTAACAATTAAACAAACAAAAATTACCCTGCGAATCCATAAAACTGTTTTGCGTTGCAATTAAAAATTTTATATCGAAAACAAAAACAAATTGAATGCTTGGTTTTGGTTTTTGTTGTCAATATAAATTTTTAGTGGGTGATATTATTCATTCCTGCGGTATAAAATTTCCGCCAAATTAATGTAACATCTCTGTTTTAAATAATTACGAGTTATTTTGTGTCAGCTAATGGGGGAAAAACGACATTTGAAGAAAAATTTATATTTGGAAAATTAAAGTTGTTTTTTTTCTTCTTTGTTACCGTTACCGCAGAAACGGAATGAATAATTTGCAAATTTTGCTTTCGCCTAAAAAAGTTAATTAATGAATAATTAGACCCAGTTGAATGGAATCAAGGGTATAAAAAACCAAATAAAAAACAGAAAAAAAAAAAGAAAAAACAATTAAAATTATAAAAAGCGTGGTCTACTAACACTTACCAAGGCCCCTCATTGAATAAACCATGGCTGTGGGCGGAAAGGGGCAGGGTGCCGGTGGTGGTGAGTCATTTGCTGGAAGCACTTTATAGGCAGCCGTTGTTGTAATACCAATTCCCGTCACACTGCCCTCAGAATCGGAGTGGGAATTTGTGTCCAAGCGCATATAAGAAGATACTTTCGATTGTATATCAATTGGAAGCTTGGAAATGGAAATATACATACATACATACATACATATACATATATATAGTTTTATTGTGCTTCAATGAACATAAATACTTACTGAAGATATTTTCTGTGGCACAAATCCATCGGGTTTGCATTGCAGCAACTGTATGGCCAAATTGATATCAGTTTTGTAACGTTCCTGCAAATATGAAATGAAAAGAAAAGAGAAATAATCATTTTGTTTTTCTATATTTTTATTTTGCAATTTTAAATTTAAAACAATTCTCTTCCTACCAAAACTAGTACGAGTTTCTATTTGTATTGTATGTGCGAGTATGTTCTTCTTTTTTTTTTTTTGCTGCTGATGAAGTGGGAATTTTCGAATGTTTTTCAATCTTGTTGTTTTTCATTTTCTTGCTGTTTTTTTTTTTATTCAATACAATTTTCTGCACATATACACACATACATTTGCATGTGGGAATGTATGTATGTACTCGTTTATAAAAATTTAACTAAATAGTTTAACATGTTACCAAACATTTCAACTTGATTGTTTTAGAATTCAATGAAAGTTTAACTGAATAATATAAATCCCAGTTATTTTTCAATACGAGTACCATTTTCAAATGTAGCAGTTGCATGTTTTGTATCGTAAGTATTTGACATGAGCAACATTTTTTGTTTTTGTTAAGAGTATTTTTTTGATTATTTGCTTTCGGGGCCACACGTTAAGAACACAAAATAAAATAAGCAATTGCATTTGTACGAATGTTTTGCAATCAAAATTAAATATCGATATATTTAAAAATACTTTTATCTAAGAATCAGCCACAATTCTAACCTCGGCGTTTAAATCTGGAATCACTTTCAAAGACCAGTCTTAACATGTGATTTATTATGTTGTGTACGATAAGTGAAAGTCCGGCGAAAACTTCATTTTACGAATTGATTTAATCACTAAATTTTTGTTTATTCAAAGCGAATTCATAGCAGATAAACGTTTGGCGAAATCCCGATTATACGAATATTTTGGATTGGTTAAATACTCGTGAAAAGTCAACAACAAAGTTTTTACTCATTAACTCCGCACTTTCCTCAATTTCACATTTTTTATTCAAAAACATGAGCAAAAATTAAATATACATCTGCATATGATGCAGCGAATCATCTTGTGAATATTTCACCTTTTATATCTTGCTCAGTCTGCTCATGACCATTTTGCTGGTATTGTGTCTTAGCATCACTGCTTGTAAATTTTATAGCTAAACTGTTTGCATGTCACTCCTAAAAGTATGCAGTGGTTTTTCTTCAAATGTACAAATAGGCGGCATTGCTTGTTAATAGTTTTCTAAAGTTTTTTTTTTTAATTTATAAAACATGATATTAAAGTAGAAGAAATTTTTTTAAACTCGCGCTTGGGGAGATCCATCGACTGCAGAGCGATTCAATATGTAAACCAAATGTTAATTATAGTATTTAAAGCGTGGCAAGTCCTTGTTAAAGTTTAACAACATTTCAAAGTCCTGTCTATGAGTATGACAATAATATAAATGCCTGCATTGATGCTGCAAACAATTCGCTGTAACCTTTAACGCATTTTGCCATTTACATCAGTTGCACCATACATCTGCACACAATCTAGAGTTAATGCTTATTCCAGTTTAATCGGTGTCAACAAAAAAGGTCTAACATATTCTTGTATTTTTGCAATTTATCATTTGGCATTTGGAATGGATTTGACCCAAATGTTTTTGTGATGTGTTTATTTCTGTTCAAATGCATTTTATTTTGCTCCTTTTTTTTATTATTTAAATTTAAATGTGTATGTGTGTGAGAGGGTGTGTTTTTTTATTTTGTGTTCTTGTTTTTGCAGAATTGTTTCCAGGCTCCATGGCAAAGTTACACACATTCACGCACATTGGGTTTAATAAATGAAAGTTTTGTTTCAAACCAAAAGGAGTTGAATCCATTCATTTAGTTTCTAACAAATTTAAATGCGTTTTTTATATTTCTTTGTCGTTCTCTTTTGTCGGGACTGTAGTTTTGAAGGGTCTGTTTTCTTTAACTAGATTTAGGAATTATTATATTTGGTATAAAGTTTTAAAAAATTGATTGAATGAAAACGGAAATAAAGAAGATAATAAAACGAAAAGAGTTATGACAAGGTTTCATTTTGTTGGCAAAAGTTGCTGAAATGTGCATTTAATTTATTTGAATAACTACAGATGGTAATAAAAACTTATTTAAAATATCCAGTTTTTTTTTTTGCAAATTTTCAGGCCTATTGCCTAAACGCCATCGAATTTAGTTTACTTAATTAAAACACTTACGTACTTAATTAAAAAAAATGTTAAGCTTTTTTGTTTGTCTACATATTTACCCAGAGCCTTTGGTAGCAATCAAGCCTACAACTTCTGGGCTGTTGGTCGAACACTCTCTCAACTCCTCCATCGAGGAACTCATGTAATTAGTTTAAATGGAAAAATTTCCAGCATAAAAATATCTTCCTAACTTACTCGCCGGCACTGTTTCCGTGTAAGCATTGTTTCCCCTACCCCTTGGGTGGAGTGATAATGTTCACTACTGAAACAGGTAGAGAACGACCAAAAATTGGTTTAATTTTGCTTTATGCGTTCTTTTAAAAATTCAACCAATTTACTAATTTATGGCCACGCCCGATTTGAGTTATATTTTTTTATTTATTTCATTTAATAAATCACATATTTTTTTTTTTTTTTTTTTTTTTGAAATTTAAATTTTCCATATATTGTATAAAACATGGAATTGAAATAATTAAAAGTTAACCTTTCTTTTTCTATCAATAATTACATTTTTAATAATGAATTTTGTCCGACTTATTGAAATAAATAACAAGAAATAATAATAATTTTAAAATATTGTAATTTATTTATACAAACAATGTGCAAACAAATATTTAACTAACGGAGTGAATAAATACAAAATTGTATAATTTATTATAATTGCAAAGTCACCTAGTGAACTGGATAATTGAATTGTTGTATTTGTCATTCTTTTAAAATAATTTAATAAGCAACCAAATTAGGGGCATTCACAAATGGATGCGGAAAATGAACATAACCCAACATAAATTTCTCAATTATAACAAAAGATTGTTAATTGTTTCCGAAATTGATTTCCTTGTTTGGCAAATACCAAATTTTATTTGAACTTTTCTCAATTACAATAAAAAAAAATTCTAATTTTTTTTGGAATTCTAAATTTTTTTGGAATTTTTTTTTAATATCAAATAATAATTCACAACTTTCTAGGGAGCTTTCTCAATCTCAACACAGAATTTGATAATTCTCAATTCCAGTTGAGTATTTCTTAATTTCTATAATAAATTGTCAATTTCTTATGGAATTTCCTCAAATTCATAGCAATTTAGTAAGTCTGTCTATTACAAATTGCCAAAAAAAAATAAAATATCTATTTAACTTATTAAAACTATCAGACAGATCCTGATAGTTGCTGAGTTTATTAAAATCGTGCATTAAAATTTTCCATTTTAGCGGAAAAAAGGAAGCAGAAAATTGCAATTACAAAATTAAAAACGAACAAAAACAAATAATAGCCCCGAAAGACACAAAACAAAAACTGTATTACGCCTGTTTTAATTGAAGTTTAATTAACAAAACATGAAAATTATTAAAGATAATGATTTTTTTTGTCAACGCTCATACTGTTGCCAAACAAATTGTTCATTAATTTTAATAATCATTTCCGTTACTTAACGGAATTAAAAAGAATACTTAAGCACGTTTTTTGTCTTCGCCTGAGTTTCTGTGTGCGTTTGATAAACAAAGAAGCACACAGAACAACCAAATGAGAAGTGACAAGAAAACGCAAGAGAGAGAGAGAAAAAATGAGAAAGACATAAAAAAAAAGGGAAACAAACATGTTAATAAAATACTTAATTGTGAACAAATGCCTTTATGTGACAGTTTATTTAAATAAACCATCACTTTAACATGGCACAATTTATTTTTCGTAAGAATTTTAATTTTGCAACAAAATTATTTTATACGATTGTACTTGTCATTTATTATGTCAGTCGCTTTCTTGGCATTGCTTGCTTCTCCTTCGACTACGAACGGCAGCGTGTTGAAGAATCGTGGCAGGCACGCTTGTACAGTGGCTGCCTGCTCGTCATCGTGGGAACATTTATGCCATTTGCGTTACACATCCTGTACACCCAAATGACATTTTTGCGACAAAATCAACTGCTCTCATATGTTGGTTACATACGCTATGGCATGTTGTTGATGTGCGCTTTAGCCACTCTTTACATGCAGATGTACCATCGCAATGCCATTATGGACTGCTTTAATAAGATGCTGAAATCAAGACGTATTTTGCAAATGAATGTCAACAACGATGTGCGCTCTCGCAAACATGTCGCTGCGAAAATCATGGCTAAAGCTTTGACAATCATGTTGCAACTTAACTGGGTTATATTCTTAATCGTTAATGATGAGGCCAGCAAAAGTTTTTGGTATCTGTTCACTTTGCTGTACGTTGAATATTGTCATCTGATAATGGTGACCACCTTGAATTTGTTATTCTATGGCTGTTGGATGATTGCTTTAATCACACAAGAATTAAATCACAATTTACTGGATCACTTAAAGCATTTGAAAGGTTTAACGTATCATCGCATGGGTCAACACAAATTTCGCTGCCAGTGCTTGGCCCAACAACTGAAACGCACGATGCAACAGCACTGGGAAACATACAAACTGAGTCGGTGTTTCATGCGTCTCTACAGCTGGCAAATTGTGTTTTTCCTCACATTTGCCATTATTGAGTGTGTCACACAAATATTTGTCATGTATTTTGTGGCAAAGGACATTTTGGTGGGCAAGCATGATTTGCGTCGTGGCAGAACGACAATTGAGGCCGTAATTGGAAATGTCAACGTCGTTAATAATCATGAGGTGGTGTATAAAAGTGCAGAGGAAGAGGAGGAGGAGGAGGAGGTGATTGGGCAACATGAAAGGCCTAAACATCATATTGTTATAAATCCTTATTCTTTGTTGTATGTTTCCGGAATTATCTGGGATATATTTTTAATTCTCCTGATGATTGATGAAATGCGTGCGAATTTCACAAAGACACGTTTTATATTTACCAATAGTATTTGGCTAAAATCGCTGTTATCTCCGGCAAATCAAACAGTGGACAAATGCGTAAGTATTGAAAATTATCTTGTCTCGTCCTAAAGGGTTTTGTCGAAAATGTTTGCATTCAAATTAACAGTGATTTTCAATTCAATTTAAGTTCTAAACAAATAAAGTAAGTGAACATTAAAAACTCGGGTCCGTTCACATGCAAAATGATTCAACACTCGAATTTATATCCGGCTAAAAAGTGTTTGTTTTTTGTTTTGTAAAAATACAAATGTGTTTAATAGTCGAACACATTTGAAGGTGTTGTACCACCAAAAAACCGATTATTTACCTAGAAAAAGTGCGATGTTTTGAAAAAAATGTATTCGTCAGATAGTGAAATTGTTCTACATCAACACCTACAATTATGGCCTAATCTGATTGTGGGCCAATTTCACTTGGTGAACTTGTCACCGGTTTACAACAACCTTCACATGATTAACACACACATGCGGCCAACTTCTTTAGATACATGAAAGTGACACATTTTCTAGAGAGTGGGGGAAGTCGAGGCACCTGAGTTGGTAGGGCAATATATCAAATGAACAGCAGGTCTTACCAAGCTTCCCTGGAAATTTCTAATGAATAAGCGGAATGTGTTGCTCTTCCGAGCAGATAGTGGTAGACCAGGTGGCAACTTCTCGTGTTATGTGGTTGCGGCATATAATACAAACTCCTTTGTCGAGAACTCGGTAACTCCCAAGACAGTTAAGGGAAGACTAAATGAAGAAGACTTATGACGTAGCCCGATATCCGCAAGAAACGCCGGGCCTTACCCAACTCGCCTGTCCATTCCCCATCATCTAGTTCCTTACGAAAAACAGAAGCACCTCAAGGAAATGTAGATCGCCAAGGTTCTTGCATTCACGCAAGTGTCAGTCTAAAGTGGATTTCTGTGTGGTGGCATAATTGGCTCATATTTTTTACGAAATTGCTATTTTTAAGTGAATCTTTTGAAAAGTTACTCGCATTAACAATGATTTTTTTAATAATAATTTTAAAAAAAATCAAACGCTCATTTTATTAAAAATACTTTTGTAAATGTGTTTTTTTAAATACTTTTTTTTTAATGTTTTCTGTTCCATACACTAAAATTCAATGTATTAAGAATTATTTTTCGTGCTAAGAGTATGTCCGACTACATGTGACCTGCCTTTCACTCTGCAATGGGAAGAAAGTGATTTCGAAAACGTTTTGATGGTTGTCTGCTCTCTCTCTGTTTCAACATCCTTTTCTTTCATTTAAGGAAAAAATTACCCCCCATTTATACAAAACAAATATTTTTCTCCTTTTTTTCTTATTCAATATTGTTTTCTTCATGTCCTTAAATCTGTTTTTATGCCCTTTAATACTTAATATTTATTTATTGTCTTCCCTTTTTGTTTTGCAGCTTTCACACTTTAACCTTTATTTGGTATATCTACAACCTTGCATTTCGTACGACGCCTGTGGCCTTTTCACATTCGATAAACATTTAATTTTACGTTTATTGGAGAGCATTTTCTTGTATTTGTTATTCTTAATACAGTTTGATATAATAATCAATTAAAATTAATTGTATTGGGCAAGAGTTTATACTTAAAGATTTATTGGCATTTGATTGTATTTAATGGAAATTGGCTGAAAACTTGATGAGGTATAATATGAAAGAAACGGAGTAATAAAATAGCAAATGTATTATTTAACTATTAAGGACAACTATGTTTTCTTATTCAGGGCAAGGAAAAGATAAGTAAATAAATTTTCATTGCTTTATGCAATAAGTTAAATAATTTTAAAAGATAAATTGTCGAGCCTCTGCAAATGTACATATATTTGTGTGTATCCGTCATTAAAATATTTAGCCTAATGGATCATTTAAGCCAAAGCGACATTTTATTGCGACAAGATTTTTTTGGGTTTATTCCTGAATGAAAATGTTTCTGCAAATGTTTCCAATCAAGTAATTCTTCGAATCAGTAAAACTTTTCTTCGCATGTAGGCCTACAGTGGGATTTTATTGAATCAACAAACATTTTTGAAGGAAAATCTATAATTTTTTGTTTTAATTTGAAATATGTAAATATAAAACATATTTTTGCGGTAATTTGTTGTATGCGAAAATCTTTGTCATCATTTTTTCTGTCCAACCCAGGATTGGGTTTACTATTTTTTTTTTATATTAAATATAAAAACAAAAATATTGATTTGTATTGCTGGCCAAATACATTTGTACATATTTGAAATACAGACACACACATTAATCTGAACGCACATACATGCATACACACATATATAAGTACAAGGTGGCGCAAAAGTAATCCTCCTATCAGAAAATGCTATAAATTTTACGATTGGCCCCTAATGTCAGTTCTGTTTTGACATTTGTGTAGTAAACACATGCGAAATACACGTTAATAAACAATGTTACGCTACACTGCTGCAGAACGCGGAATATTGGTGATTATTTACTTGACCAATAATCGGTCGGTGACTTTGGCACAACGTGAATTTCGTCGCAGATTTCCTAGCCGTCCAACGCCTACTGGTGAAACACTGCGACGTTTAGCCGCTCGCCTCGAAGAGACTGGCACAACACGAGATGCTGCCAGGCGTGGCAGACCCCGGAGTAGCCGTTCTGCAGAGAATATTGCTGCTGTAGCTGAGGATGTCATGGAAGCACCGTCGACATCGACCAGGCGACGTGCCACGCAAATGGGTGTCAGTCGACGGTCTTTACAGCGAATTTTGGTATAAGATTTGAAGATGTTTCCGTACAAAGTCCAGACGGTGCATCAGCTGTTAGCTGCTGACCGCCAATCGCGTCTAACATCCTTAATCACCACCAAGAGGAAGATGATTTTTCATCAAAAATAATCATGAGTGATGAGGCCCATTTCCATCTTAGCGGGTACGTAAATAAGCAAAATTTACGCTTCTGGGGCACTGAAAATCCGCGTGTAACCCACGAAGAGCCATTACACCCGCTCAAAGTCACTATATGGTGTGCTGTTTTCGCTGGAGGAGTCATCGGACCTTTTTTATTCGAAGACGTCGCGGGCCAAACGGTTACTGTGAATGGTGAGCGCTACAGAGCAATGATCAACGAGTTCTTTTTGCCGCAACTTGATGAATTGGGATTGGAAAACATGTGGTTCCAACAGGACGGTGCAACGGCACACACTGCACGTGCCACAACCGATATGCTGACGGATGCATTTCCCGGGCGCCTAATCTCCCGTTTTGGCGATTTGCACTGGCCAGCAAGATCGCCTGATTTGACCGCTTCAGACTTCTTTTTGTGCGGCTTTTTGAAGTCGCGGGTTTATGTCAACAAGCCTCAGACTCTTGCAGCTCTTAAAGACAATATCCGTCAAGAATGTGAGAACCTATCGCCGGAAGTTTTGGACAAAGTGATGGAAAATGCCATGAAAAGGGCTCAAATGACAATCAACTGTGGCGGCGGCCATTTACATGACATCATATTCTCGACTTGATGTAAAAAAATTAAAAGACCAAATAAAAATAATCCACAAGAAGAATCAAAATTTTTCATTTTTTTTTTAATTACAGCCAAAAAACGTCGGAAGGTTATTTTTGCGCCACCTTGTATATAGGAAAAAAAGGGGCAAAAACTTTCATCCCTAAAAGTATTGCCAAATATTACCAAAGTTTCATTGAAGTTTTACGTATAATAATAATAATAATCATTAGCAAATTCGAGTTTTCTTTTTGACCGAGTGCGCCGCCAGAAAAAGCCTCCACAACGGAAGCTAAACAGCTGTGGCTAATAAATTTCTACATCTCGTATGTCTGTCCATGACTGGTTGTATTCTTTATTATTACAATTAAAATGAGGAATCCTAAATTACTGTTTAAACATCTCAGACTTAGGAGAAGGTAATTCTGACAAATTTCCTAGTATTTAGTTTTACCCAACAAACCTGATGTGCGCCCAAAAAAAAATAAAAGAAAACGCCAAAAGTTCGCTAAAACTTTTCATAATTAATATACATATATATGTATATACAAGAGTTTCTAATGGTGGTACGAGAGAATAACCTTTTTTTCTTGTTATCTGTTCTTTCACCTACAATCATCGTATTTCTGGTGTTGTCGGCCTTGCCAGATGAGTGCCCTGTAAGAATATCACTAGAGAAGTGTATGGACCACAAAAACGAAAAGCTTTATGGGAAGCGCTGTCTGGTTAAGAGCATACGTGATGTAAAACTGATCCATAGTTATACGAATTAGTTGCGATTACCATAAAATTGGCGAAGAACAGAAAACGTTTGACAGAACATTTCAATAGTTTGCAAGTGCAATACGAGCGTTAAACGGATTGTCGCAAAGAACAGTGTTACCAACTCAAAGCATCATTCGCGTTATTCTAATTTGCACAAAAAGTGTTGCGACACTTTAGCATGGCGTTGTGGAAAGAATTGACTTGAGTTCTAAGAACAAATATAAATATAATGTTTGAGTTGACAATATTAAAAGAGCAAAGCACTAATTTGGCATCGTACTCATTGTGCCGCGTATAGTCACAACCAACCATATTTTTGTTACAACTTGTAATATTCGAAATATTTGATTTCTCATAAATATACAATATAAATATTTGTTATTAGTAAAAAGTTCCATCTCTTTGATCGTTCAAAATATTAATTCAACTGGAGCCAATGGTAATAGCTTTTTAAAATCTCATTTGATCGACAAATGATCGCCATTCCTGAAATCTTTAGATATCAATCTGCACAAATGACAGCTCTAAGCTAAATTAGTTCAATTTACTTCAATTTTGGGGACATTCAACCCAAAATTATTTGGTTTGCTGGGTTATCGAACAAGTGCAAGTGTGTGCGTTTCTTAATGAATACGCTGGCAAAAACTTGTTTTTAGTAAAACACAAGCCGCACAACAATGACAAACTAAACTAATTTATTATTTAATTAAGTATATCAAATTAAACTGTGTACGATATGAGTACTCGTATAATGATGGCAATGTGTGCAACTTGCGCGTGTGTGCGTGTAGAAGGGGTATGTAGATGATTGTGTTAAATATCGTAATTATTAAGCAGAATTATTACAAAATGACAAAAGTTTTTAATTAAAATTCAAATTGATATTTGCCAACAGTAGTCGCAGGCACAAACACTTGAGTTTATGACGAAGCCTTTACATAAATTCGCCTCGGAATACTTGACAATCCTGCAATCGTTGACGGCTTTTCACACACTCACACCCTGGAAATGAACTCCGTACGAATGTTATTCAATTATCATGTTTTAAACACAAATATCAATCATGATTAAAGAAAAATTAAGAAATAATTTACTTGTTAGGCATTTTACTATTTGCGTAAAGCAATTTCAAGTGAACGGGTTCTGATTTGAAGTGTTTCGGAACAAAAAGTGGAGAAGAACAGTTTTGTGAAATTGAATTAACGAAATAATTTAGTACCTTCAGCGAAAGTACCTTTTAACAAAAGTATCTTTTAACAAATTTATTGTTGAATGCCTTTATTGAAACGTAGTTAAACTTTTTGGGCGAAAGTGAACAAAATATATTTGGTATTAGTGGTTGGTTTCGCGTGAACAAAGTCCTGGGTAAAAACAACAGACTTGTGAAATAGTTTTAAAATTACAAGCTTTTTTTTTTTTTGGAGAATAAAAATCTTTTCTAAAATAACAGCAACGTGGGGTAGGACTCTGTTTTACATAAATTTACATATGAGAGGATATGAAAGTAACTCTGCTGAAGTCAGTGTGTGCAAAATTTCACATTTTCTGCTGACTTGCACAGCCAACAATATGCTGGCGAAAATTTCATAAATTTTTGCGTTTGCAAATTGTGATATTCATACGTGTGTACACCCTAACATACACACACACACACGCACACACACAAGTAATTAAATTAAAACTTTCATCAGGCTAAAATATCTTTGCAAATGTGTGTACACACAAACATTAATGCTCATTCAAAACATATTTACATATGTATGTATGTATGTATGTATGTATGTACGTATGAACTGGTATGTATGAGTATTCATGTTTGAGAAGTTAATAAATTTGTGCATTATTTTGGCATACACACATGTAATTGGCAATATTTTGGTTTCTTTTTCCTACTTAATATGCAAACAAGCATATTTGCAGGCAGTTGAGTTTCATTAAATCACTCGTTTTTGGACCAGGTCGAAATCTGTGACAATTCAACAAAAGCGTTTAACATTTTTCGGAAAACCAATACTCAAAATTAGTATTAACAAGAATATTCTACACAGGATTTATGTAGTTTTGGAACAGATTGTGAAATTGATATATGTACATCAGCACCTGGCATGGCGGCCTATTCTGGTGTTGGACTTGAACTTGTCAGCGGCTCTCCAACGTGGCTTGTGAGACACACACAGGTGGCAACTGCTTGTGATATATGACACACGGCTCTTGTTCGACAGCTCGGGCCATCCAATTCCCCAGACAGTGAAGGAAATCAAGGCACCTGAGTCGATAGACCGAAATGCTAAAGGAACATCAGCCCATAACCAGATTTGTCCGGTTATTATACATTTTCCAGTTCTTTACTAAACAGTTATGGCAAGGTTATAGCACTTTCGGGTACGGATTTGAATCTACGAAAATATATTATGGTGAATTACCCACGCCACTCGCTGTTCCTTTAGGTTTAAACCATCCAACCAAGGTAGCACATTTTTTGCAGTCTAGTGGAGGGAGGTTTCGGAAGTTTCTCCACAACGTCTTCTGCACATTCGCTTCCTAGAGTTTTAATTGCCACACGAACCTTGGAACTACTACACTTTTATGTCTTAAAGGGCAGAGTGCCCAAGTTAGGAATATGCCCTGTTCTCACAGGGTGTGTAATTTTTAACACAAACAAAATTTATCTAATTTTAAGTATTTGTTTCTTTTCGCTAGCAAAACTTCAACTTTCGCCGTGTAAAGGCGTTGAAGTATCCAACAATTCATATATTAAAAAAATTATGTTCAAAATTTGTATCGCTTTCTTTATTTGCCACACAATAGAAATTAGAAAGCTGGACAAGAAGTGACGACGGCTTCGCGACTTCTCAAAATATTTTTATATTGGACACGTTTCCAGCAAATGCGTTACCATGTAGATATTATATACACGCTTCAGAAGTTTAGGAATCTATTTAAGTAAATCTCCTTCAAAATAATGATAATAATCTCCTAACAATGTAACTTTTATTGGAAAATGTATGATTAAGTTGACATATACAATATGGAAATGCATAAAAAATTGCGCACAATTTTTATAAAGAAATATTATTGATTATTTAAATTTTCAATAGAGAAAATAAGTACACAAAATCTTGATTTTTTCTAAGAAATGCATCAATAACCAGATTTTTGTGTAAAACAAATAGTAGCGATTACTTTTCGGTTAAAAAAAAATTAACTTTGTAAAGAAACAGTCACCAAATACTCCATTTTCTAATAGAAAACTTTCTCTAATAAGTTTCTACACCGAAATTATGTGCGAGTTTTTAGGCTAATTTTTTTTTCTATACAAAAATGCTGAAAGCTTGCAGTTATCGATAACTTTTTTTTATAAAAAGTTTTAGATTCTTTGAAATGTTATCGATAACATGTGTTTTCTGTGAAAATCTGACAATGTATTAGCTTTACAAAAGAGTTATTGACTTCTGTACAGAAAATTTATCGATAACTTAAATTTTTTTATTAAAAAGTTATCGTTGACTTGAATTTTTTATAGAAAAGTTATCGATAATTTGACTTTTCCACAGAAAAGTTAACGATGACTTTAATTTTCTATACAAATGATCGATAACTTGAAAAGTTAATAGATCGATAACTTTTCAAGTATAATAAGTGTATTATTATATAAATAAGTGGAATATTCTATAGATAAGTTACAGATAGTTTGATTTCTAAATAAATTTTCGATAGTTCGACTTTTCTTTAAAAACAATCATGGATAAACACAAGCTTTCCATAAAAAATATCGATAGCATGACTTTTTTCGATAACTTGTCCTTTCTTAAAAACAATAATGGATAACTCGACTTTTCTGTAGAAAAGTTATCGATAACTTACTTTTCTTTCTAAAAGCCAACAAAAATTTAACATTTCTAAAGAAAATTAATCGATAACTTAGATTTACACAGAAAAAGTTATTGGTTAAATTGTTTTTTGTTTTTTATTAAAAAATTAACAGTAAGTTGACTTTTCTTTAAAAAATCTGCATATTAACTTTTTTGCACAAAATATCATAAAATTAAAACACTGCGAAAATTAAAACTCTATAAACTATTTTTTTTTTTAAATAAAATTAAAGAAATTTTCTGGTCGGTGTTTTATATTATTATAAACTGACAAGTTTCCACATGCATACCAGCAAAGAAACGTTTTTCATTATTCTCCTTCTTTGTATTTTAAGCAGAAACACAAAAGAAAGTTTTAAATGGTTTAAAAACTCTTTTTCAGGAATTTCTTACATCCTCTAGTAATTTACATTCAATGATGAATGAACGGATCGACAATGATTCGGCCAAGCATGAAAAAACAGGCAACTTTCTTCAGTTTCTTTAGTTACGATTTTGTCGTGTTGCTTCAAATGAAGCAACAATAATCACTCGTAGTACAGCCGTTTTAGTTTTAAAGTAATTTCCCTTGAAAAGTAAAATATATATGCATGTATGTATGTATGTAAATAAGCATTAAAAACAAAAAGATTGTCTTGCACCACATAGAAATTCATACACTTTTCTAGCCGTATGTACTTCTGTACATATATATGTATGTATGTATGTATGTATGTATGTATGTATGTATGTATTAATATTTCATAACATTTTCTTTTCATTCTATGGTTTTAATTTTGTTTTCCTTTCTTTCCTAAAATTTCTAATGAAAATGTAAATTTTCCTTTCATTTCAATTCATTTATGCATGTTTTTGCAATGTTTCTTGTCATCTGTTTTTAGATGTTGATTTTTTGCTTTTCTTTGTCAAGAAAGAAAATTGTTGTCTTTTTCCACTCATGAATTTGCAGGAACTTTAACAACATTTGTTTTTTTTTTCAAACTAATACAACAACTACTGGGGCATAAACTATAACCCAACAAACATCTACACATTCATTGTTTAGAAATTGGGTTTTAATGTTTGTTTGACATCAAAAGACGTCACTTGAGCTTTTTGTTGGCTAAATAAAATGTAAAAAACAAGCACGTAGAAACACACACACACAGCAGTTTTACACACACACATGTGCATATTTTCATATGTGTTTGTGCGTGTGAAAAATGAACAAGAAAAAAAGAGAACATTTTGTTTTTGAATCGTAAATTTTAATTTCAATCAGATGCATTCATAAACATGTACTTGCATACATAGGAACACATCCATACATATATGTGGGTGGGTGGGTGAGTGTGTGTTTGTTTGCGTGCACATTTGAATGACCCCATTTCTATAAAAAACAAAAGTCGTCGATGTTTCAAAAATATTTGTCTGTTTGTTCCAGAATTTATTCAAACTTTTTTTTACCGAATAAATGAATCAGAAAATTAAAAAAAAAATTGTCATAAATTGTATCGCTATAGAAAAACTAAAGAAAACTGTTGTACAATTCTGCTATAAGAATTTAATGATGTTTCCTAAGAAAAGTTATCGATAACTTTACTTTTATATAACAAGAACTATTAAATAGAAATTTTTCGATGTCTTATATAAATATTTTATAAAAAAATGATCGTTAGCTTGACTTTTTCCCCTTAAAAAAAATTAGCAATAATATGACCTTCACAATGACAATTTTTCGATAAATAGTTTTTTTTTTCTTTAATAAAACTATCGATTACTTTGGGTTTTCAGTTGTTGACAGTTTGTTATTTTATCCAAAAATTCTTTGAAAGCTGTTTTTTGTTTTTTTGGAAAAGTTTTTAATAATATTACTTTTTCACGGAGAAATTATTACCTTAATAGTTTTATAGGAAATTTAGCGATAATTTGTCTTTTCTAAAGTAGAATCATTGTTATTACAGTTGACAGTTTTTACAATTTGAATTTTATAAAAAAAAACGAAAAAACGAAAGAAATCTGAGATAAAATTTGTGATCAATTTCATTAGTAATCGATGACATGAATTTTATTTTATAGCAAAGATAATTTCTTTTAAAAAGTTTATGTTCACAGATGTACAACCGTACATACATACATACATACGTACTGTATATGTACTTTATATGTACAAGTGCGTTTGCATGTGCTTTTGTTGACATTCAAGTTTGTTGGTGTGAGTGTGCGTTTGTTTTTATGTTTGTTTGTTTGTTTGTTTGTTTTGACAATAGAATTTTTGTTTGTTCGTTCGCTTGTTTCGTTGTTAGTCTATTGACGTCATGAATAATTGATGAGAGCATTTAAGACTCAAGTAGCAGTGAAGTATTATTTAAGTCAAGGATACAAATACAAGCAAGCATAAATGTAAGTACATATGTATGTATGTATGTGTAACTAGAAAACATACATATGTAGTTACATATGTATGTAAATATGCATCTATATGTATGTACAAGCAAACGACTAACTGTAAGAGTACGAGTATATAAGAAAATGAGAATAAGCAAAAAAAACATTGATGATGATAGTTAGTAGTTCATATGCACGTTGTTCTCAATATTCATACATATTCATTTATGTCCACGTACATACATACATACATATGTACATATATGTATGTGCAAATGTGTGTTTGTGTATTCAAGGAATGGAATTACCAAGATGGCATATGGAAAACACTACATGACGTGAACATGTTTTTCTGAACTTCGCCCAATGGCGGCAAGCGAATATTCCATATTTTTTTTTAAGCGTGACTGTTGCTTTAGCGCGGCCCTAAAGAAAACCCCCCTGTACATACATATACAATAAAAAATTGTTGAAAAGCAAACTTAAATTTTATAATCTATTGTATTATTAACTTATTATTTTATTATATTATTAACGAATCATAAAATCATCATTGAACTGCTTTAAATTTTCGTTGATCCCATCAAATTGGAAAATCTTTATCATAACATTTGTTCATTTTCATGGAAAAGTTTTATAAAAATTGGACAATGTAGGCAAAAATTGTTAAAGATCTACTTCTTAATTATCTACAAAAATACAAAGATTTTTTTGGTGTGAGAAAAGTTTGATTAGAAAAACAAGCTGAAATTTGCTTAAACATACGGATGAAGTTAAAAAAAAAAAACATTTTCGATAAGTTCAATTTTTTCTGTTTTAGGTGATATTTACTAGTCGATAGCATTAATTTAAATACACTTAGAGCTTAGAGTTACTTGTTATGTTAGTGATAAAAGTGAAGTTTGCCGTAAACCATATTTCTGAAGTCGAAAACACAGATTATTCTAAAATGTTTCTAATAAATAGCTATTGTTTGAAAACGCATTAATATGAGTCTTAAGTACAAAAACTTTTGCTTTTACCAAATTTCCTACTTTTAGCGGTGTCAGTTATTAAGTTGAAATATTTTTGTCGAAAAGTTGTTTAAAGCAATTTCAGCTGGTTTAAAGCACACTTTTTTGGCTAAAGTATACTTTTTCTTGTTTATAACAGACCGAAAGCGCACTTTTAATTAAAAGAGATTTCAAATTTCCTAAATCATAATTTCTTTACTACTGCTTTGATCCAGTTTTTTTAGGACAGGCAATTGCCGACTTTTGCAATATATCTTTACACATACACACACATTTAATGTATATGTATTTAAGGGTAACTCTTTTGAGTTGTGTGTGAGGAGGGTTGATTTTACAAGCTAAAACTTATGCCGGAAAAAGGTTCCAATTTTGTATATATCATTAAAGTTTCATGCCAGTTGTTGTTATTGTTGTTCTTTGTTCTTTATTTATTGTTGAAGACGGTGTTTACACTCACTCTTTCCTACACACATACACACATGTAATTATAAATATAACATTAGTGTGAAAGTATTTACGCCTGAAAATACAAAAACCAAACTGTTGAGCCACAACAATATTATTGATACACTGTGCAAAATCAAAGCTGAAAACAAATTAAAATTATAGTTGAAATTGTCATCACTATTTCAGGCACCTAAAATAAATTTAAATTTTATATAAAATTTTCGTTTCGTGCGTGTTTTGTGTTGTTGTACAAGTTTCACTGGTGGGTAAAACCCCTGCTTTATTAAAATGTTTGGAAAGAAATTTTTTTAAGCGTAAATTTCTTTCATATGCACATACATACATACTGTGTAGTTTTAAGTCTCTCTTTTATAAAGAGAGAGATACAAAGACTAGTAAGTTTATTCGGTTCATAAAAGAATTTACAAAATTTAATTGTATGTAATTTAAAAGCGCGGTTTTAAACAGCGTAACTTTGTGTCAAGCCTGATTAAATTATTAATTAAAATGTAGCAATTCTTTGCAATTTTAATACTTGTACTATTTCCCCCGGTAAATCGTTTAGAATTTATTATTTATTCTTCTTTCTTTCTTTAAGTGTAATAAATCTTTTGCCTTTAAAATTATTATTAGTTAAATTTTGTGGGACTTTTGATTACTTTGTAATAAATAATGTACTTGTAAATATTTATTTTGTGGTTTTAAGGCATTCTAACTACATATTTTGTTTAAGAGCAAACAATAACAAACAGGAAATTTTAATGGATTGTCGAATTTAAGAAAAAAAATTTAAGATGAGAAAGAAAGACTTCACAGTTTAAGCAATTCATGCAAAAAATACGATTTTAAAGTTTAATTTCAAAGCATCTGAATTGTATGAGAACTCACTGGGTTTCACTTTTTACTGAACTCACTCACATTCGCGTAAATGAATACAAAGGCTTTTGATTAAATAGTAACGAGCAAAAAAATATCAAATATTTAATAATGAACTTAATCAAACGAATAATAATACAAATTCATTTGAATAAATACAATCTGTCTCAAACCAGAAATAAATGTAAAGAGTGCAACACAACCGACTAGTGTTTTTAGATGCACTTTACAATGGTCTTTATGCTAGACACTAGTAGATACTATAAATACTACTAATTAAGAGCTCCACTTGGAAGGATTGGAACTGATAAAAAATAGTTAAAAGCAGGATAGATCGATCGAACTATATATTTCTACAAGAATAATATAGATAAAATCAAAATGTAAATAAAATTTAAGCAGGAAAGAGCTTTTTATAATTATAATCTTTAAGAAGGAAAGAGGAGGACACTGCAAACTCTTTTAAAGTAATAAAAAGTTTAAATTTAATTTGCATGAAAATCTCAAATTCCTTTTGCCACTTTTTTGACAATCGAACATTTCTGTAAATTTTCGATATTTGCACTCCTCAAGGGGAGTCCCAAAATTTATAACTTTTTTTTTGGTTTCCGTTTATCTTTTGAAGTATTCAATAAACTTGGTTTAGTTTGTACTGGAGTCTTTCCAAGAAAGTCTGGCACGTTTTCATATTTTGTACTTGTTTACAAAATTTTTAAAAACTTATGGGTTTTTTTTACACAGATATAAAGCGTAAAGAATATGCATATATATTTTCCAAACGAGAAACAAACACATCCCAAACGATATATGTAAATGCAAGAGAATCTACAAAATTGAGATATTCGGTTTACACTCAGATTTGACGTCATTTTGAGAATTTTAGCTGCTAAAAATGCCATGTAGACGATTTCACGATTTATGTCCTAATATTGACGATTTTACTCAACTAAATAAATATTGATAATTCTTAAAAGAGTAAAAGAAAAAAATGTCTCTTTGAAATAAATTTGCGTTCATAATTTATGTCTTTTTAGCCTATTATTGGCCACAAATTTATGAAGTGTAAGTACTCATGTATCATCTAGTTTTAGGCGTTCAGTGCTTTTTATTTTAAGTGAATTTTTTTCACCAACCCAAGATCACCCAGATGACAACGAAAACACTTTGCATTTCAGAAAGCAACATTTGCTTTTCAGAAATTATAACTAAATTACACTTTTTTTTAGAACATTCTGAGAGAAAAGGAAACTTAGGAATGACTGATTGACGGATCCAGAAGTAAGTAAATGGGCGGAACAATGTGGCTATTGCATAATTTGAATTAAATTGATGCTGCCATAACAATTCAGTAGATTATAATCCAAACTTATCTAAGTGATCTCTGTAGTCATAAATATTTATTTATTTTAATAAGAAATGTAGATCTTTAACTTTTGTCACCATATACTTTAAATAAAAAATGTATGGTTTTTTATGTTGAAGTTTTTTTTTACGATTTTAGCAAATGGTTTTGACGATTTCATCCCCCGAATTCAACGATTTAGTCCTTCTCTTATCTGACAGCCACATATGTTTGCACTAACATGCTAATATAGTAATTAGCCCGGCAGGACATGTTTCGCATGATAAATATTATGATTTCCTGATGAACTATTTTCTGCTGCATTTCTATCACCCATGTTCTGAAAAACGCTGCGTTTTCAAATCGCAAATCGTTTTTAAAACGCAAAACGCATTTAACCATGTTCTGAAAACGAAGCGATTTGCTGGCGTTTTGCCTTTTTCGAAATTGTGTTCGAACAAAGAAAAAACATATGTTTTATAATAACAAAAAATAAAAACAGAAAAAGTTATTCAAAAAAAATTCGTCAATTAAATGAATTATCAAAAAATAAATTTTGTTTGAAATAGTTTTTAATTAAACCGACTATTTTTATGATTAAAATAAAAAATTTTATGGAAAATAATTAAAATTAAAATGCCTTTAGCGTATTCACTTGCTATATGAATGTATTTAAAATTTTAATATTTATTGTCAAACGGTAACAGGCAGCTTTTTTATTTAATTTTATATATTTTATTTGTAAAATATCAGTGCAGTCAGAGATGTTACATATAAACACTTGCGAATAATTGGTAAGTTTCATCACGAGTAGCCGGTTGCAAATAGGATCTAGTATAATTTTTTAGCTTTCGTAAATGTTTTTAGGTGCTGCAACAGGTTTTAAATTATTTTTGAACTTTTATAAAGGATTGTTTACTACTTTTTAATAAAAATACGCGAACTTAATAAATTTCAAATAATATATTATCAGAAGTTTGAAAAGAAATAACCGAATAGGTAACACACACATTTCTTTATTTAATGATTTCATATCATTGTGCATATTCCGATATGATCATTTGATTTGGTAATTTTAAAGTTAACACCGCTTCTTCTTCTTCTTCTTCTTCTTCTTCTTTTGGCGCTACAGTCCGTGGTGAACCTGGGCCTCAACCAACAAAGTTTTCCAGCTGGCACGGCCTTTAGCCAGCGTTCCCTCTCCACTTGTGTGCGCCATCGGTTCCGTGGGCGTCCTCTACTGCGTTGTCCCACAGGTTCGGAATCACCAATAACACCGCTAGCACTAAATTTTTTTCGAAGATCAATTTGACCAGCTGTTTGCATAAATCGCCAGTTGAAAAGTAAACAAATGATACCGACAATTGACAAACACAAAGCAAGATTTTAAATTGCATATTTTTAATTAAAATAGTAAAAAAAATTTAAAGTTTTTCTTCAAATAAAAACTATTAAATTTTAATTTTACATTATTTTATTTTCTCTTTCGAGTGTAGTTTAAATAAAAACGACCAGATCGTTTCAGCATACACCAGCGGTTTGAAAGCGCCAGCTTTCTAGCGTTTTCGTTTCCCAGAACACCTGTTTGGCGTTTTTAAATCGAAAACTAGAACGTCCAGCGATATGCGTTCTTGAGAACACCTATTTGGCGTTTTCAAATCGAAAACAAAAAATTTTAAACGAAATGCGTTTTTCAGAACATGGCCGTATATTAAATCAAATTATATATCTGCATTTTAAAACATTCCTTTTAATTTATTTACCAAAATACATATATATATATATATAATATATTTTAATATATATATATATTTATTTATTTATTTATTTATTTATTTATTTATTTTTTTATTTATTTTTAAATCAATTAAAACAACTTTATCGCTTGTATTTTGGCCAATTAATTTAAAAAAATGTAAACCTCAGATTTCAAACCGAATTTTACTAACTGTAATTACACCATTTTTTTTTTTTGTATACAAAATAAATAAAGAAAGAAACAAGGGAAACTTTTTATTTTTATGACCATAAAACACGCAAATTGTTGATTGTTGTAACACAAAAATTCACACAACAAAAGAACAACAACATGGGTGGCACAAATTCTTTTTTAAATTAAAAAAAAAAACACACACACAAAAGAAAATAATAATTTCATGTTTGTTATGGCGCCTGAAAGGAGACTTAAGTGAGGCAATATTTTAAAGGCCTAAAACTGAACAGAAGTATTTATATGAATTAAGAATTGTTATTTAATTGATTTTCTCATACATACATCCATACATGCATACATGTGGCTTATTTATTGCGAAAAAAATTAAATTAAATAATAAAAACAATGAAAATTATGTTTATGGTTTGATAGCATAAACGATGGCATGACGATGTCTATTATTCTTAATTGGATATCAAACACTTTAAATAACAATGACGGCTACATTCTTAAGTTAAAATCCCACCATCGTCAAAAACTATGGATTTTTTTCGCATTCCATGCAGCGATAATGTGAACACTAACAATTGATTGTAGACAATCAAAGTGAACACTTTTTTTGCAAAATGTCGGGCGCAATTTAAGTTGTAGAATATATTGTACGTCGGACCACCTGTGCGCCATTTACAGGCAGCCATCAGCGCGGCATAAAGGAATGGTAAAACGAATTTTTAAATTACTCCAACAGTCTTATAAAATTTTATTTAAATAGCTAAATTGCAGCCCAGAAACACAACAAACAATTGTAAAGATTTTCCCATCAACGGGTTGAAAACATCTCTCCCGAAATCTAGTAGATTAGATTCTAATACATTATTTACGTTAGAATTATAAAGCAGATTGGAATATACAATAAAATAAAAATTATAATTCTCAATTCCGTTCGATATGTATTATAGATTTATTCATCCATAAAGAAAAATACCACATCCGAAATAATGAAATAACTTTAACCAATACTTTTTCTTTTTTTTTTTTCTTTAAAAATGTAGGTCCGGTTGGTAAATGCATCACTACGCTGCATATAATGCAAAGTATGTTCGTAAATGCCAAATGTGACAGCACTGTAAATTGCAGATGGTCGAAAAAGCAACACTGCAGAATATTTGGCGCAAACGGGCGAAAATAAGCTTTAATTTTTTTATTTCGCTTTAAATATTTCATTTATTTTACATTCAAATCAAATGGAGTAACAGTTAGCAGGTTCGATATGGAAAAATATTTTATATGGGAAAGGAGAAATAACTTTTTTTGTGAGGTCTAGTTTTAGCCAAGATAAAGGAAATTCATGCTATTTTTACTCAATCCAAGGAACAAGTAATAAGGATTTTTTTTATCATAATTTAGAAAAAAAAACAAAAGACTAGATTTGGAGTAGAGTTTTTCAAAATCTAGTGATACACGATTTTGTCCGATATGAGACGCAAACAGGCTGCAGCCATGGTGGGACTAGCCAAAAATAAATTGCACAGTGTTTTCAAGACTTGTTTTGATATCCTTCGATAAAAATGTTGACAGTATTTTATTTGCAGTCAACTTTTTTCTAACTAATATTAATCTATTGCGTTTCTCGAATATGACCATGTCGTCGAAATCGACGTTTACATCTGACAATAAAGAATTTGTAGTCCAGATAAGAATTATATTGTAACAATTCAATTTAAGGCAAATGTCGCATGGCAACGTTGAATTACACGTTGCGGCAACGCGCAACGCGAGCTTTATAAATAGAAAGCTTTAAATTAATCTCGGCATACTACAAATCATTCTTCACTTAAAATTTGTATGTGTTAGTAAAGAAGTGTGTATGTATTGCTATTATCCTAATAGCATTGGCAAGTGTAAACCCTGCGTAAACAACACAATGGGGTTTCACTTTTAATATAATTTAATAGCCTTTTGGGAACTTCATTTCCATACACAAGTCTAAATTACCTGCTATGATTAAAATACGACGGCGAGAACAACAGAACAAGTCATGGGTAACTTTTCCTCCTTATTCCCCAACTAACGAGCCATCATCATTATCCGAATGGTAATATAATAAGTTTTTATGTTTTAGGACTGCAAGTCTGCGTGTAGACATCCTGTTAAACAAAGTCAGTTTAAAGGTTCTTCGTTTAATCTCGTAAATAAGTACATTTTGCGTGCATTCGATAACACAATTCGTTTATGTTGTTGGTTTTTTTTATGGACTTTAACTTTTCTTCAAACATTATGATTCATGTTTTTCTGTTCTACAAAAAACAACAACCAAATTTTTCGAATGACATCATCGTTGTCCTCTGCACAGACTGAAAGTCGCATGTCTCGTTACTGTCTGGTATTGATGATGCTGTTTTCTTTTAACTTTCAATGAAAAATGTTTATATATTTTTCCTTGAATATGTTTTCATTTCATTTTGTTGCTGTTGTTGTTTTGTTAAATTTATAGCTAATAAACGTTACATGATGTGTTTTGCAGCAATATCCTTGTAAACGTGTTTTAAGATTAAACGACATTTTTACCTACAGCCAGCAAAAGCCTGACTGACTGTGTTTTTGCGTTTGAGTGCAGGTTTGCCCCTAAATTTCCCATAAATATTTTAGAGGATTGTTATAAAGCAGGAAAATAATAAAAAAAAAAGGACACATTATGGCCAGATGGATTTTGCAATATTTTTCGACTTCATTAAATATTCATTGTTCTGGTAAAGCCCTTTTTCAGGTAAATAAGACAAACAACGTGCAAAAGTAGTAGAAATTTTCAAAGGCTCTTAAGAGATATTATTTTATAGATATATAATCTGCTTACACACTTAATACCAAACAAACCACATGACACAAAATGTAATAAGTATGTGGAAAGAAAACAAGAGGAAATTTGTTTTATTAAAGGCAAAATACATACATGCAAAAAATTAACAGCGAACAAAGAACTCAAAACAAAGTACATTTTTAATCAGTTTTATCTTAAGGAAATGTAACTTTGTAGACCATTTCCTTAAATGGTCTAAAAAATTTTGACACTGTAGTTGCATTAACAGTTATTATAACAGTTATTATAAATTGTAGAAAAAGTCTATTTCATAGTCCGCCTTAATTACAACAAAATCGATTACAAAAAATTCTTATAAAAATTATTCAGCTTTTAAAAATTTTCTATGTACTATTAATCGATTTATAAAAAAATTCTTTGATAATTTGATTTTTTTATAGAAATAAGGAAAATTTTGGATATCGAGTCTTTTTAGATACATAATTATTTAAAAGCGGAAATGTTCGTTAAAATAAAATTCTATAACAAAAATTGTCGATGCAAAATTTATCGACAGCAAAAATTTCCTATATAAAAATTTTTATCAGCTTTCTGATTTTTATAAATAAGTTATTGATAGCAAAATTTATCGATAAGTGAATATACACAGCATTTTTCATCAGAAAGTCTATCGATGGCAAACATTTTTTCATAAAAAATTTATCGTTAGCGAACAAATTTTCTATAAAAAATTTATCATTAACAAACAAATTTTCTATAAAAAATTTATCAATTTTTATTTATCAAATATTTAGCAAATTGTTTTTAAGCCTATCGATAACAAAAATTTCGTAAATAAAATTTATAAATTTTTCGATAACAAATTTATTAAGAGCAAAATTTTTGTACCATAAAATTATCAACAGCAAACATTTTCTATAGAAAATTTATGGATAGCAAAAATATACCTCTGTATATAAAAACTATCAATGGTAATAATTTTTAATTAAAAATGTATTGTTAGCAAATTTGTAACAACTTTAATGCAAAAATTTTCTACAATAAAATTATCGACAGCAAATATATTCCATAGAAAATTTATGGATAAATATTGTATAAAAAAATTATCGATAGCAAAAAGTTTTCTGCAAAAATTGGCATGCCATAGAAAAATTATCGACAGCAAAAAAAAATTCTTTAGAAAATTTAGGTTTTTAATGTTTTTATCAGTAGCAAAATAAATACAATATACCGATAGCAAAAATGTTTTAGTGGCAAAAAATGTATTTATAAAAATCTATAAAAACTTTGTCGGAAAGTTTTCTATGAAAATTTTTTGAAATTTATCGGTAGCCAAACTATATATCTCAAAAATCGATCACTGACAATAATTTTATCAATACAAAGAATTTTGTATCGAAAATTTGTTTATTGCAAAAATTTGTTATAGAAAATTTATCGATTGCTAAAGTTTTCTTGAGAAAAATTATAGATTTCCTTTAAAAAACTTATTCATAGATTTGCAGATGTGGCGGTAAGGAGGAATAAACAATGGAACAATGGAATTACCAACTAACTGGTACTGGTTTGATGCTGGGTGAACAGCGTATGCTGACTCTCTCGGTTTGTTCATTCATTTAAGTTTGTGCATAGATACATATCTAAGTATGTACATAGATACATACATATGTACATATATGTATGTATATGCAAGTACCAATATTTATTTTTTATTTTCATTTTTTAAGAGCTAGTCTTTACAAAAACACATTAATATTTATAAACTAGAACTGAATCCTGTTGTTCATCGCTGGAATTTAGTATATTCAAGCCAACTAGTTTCTGAACTTTCTTTATCCACATAAACTGATTACATCAATTTGTAAGTTAATTGCTTCTCTAGAACAAGCACTTACAAAAAAAAAAAATCGGCTAAAAAAATTCGTATTCAAAATCATCTGCATGCGAATATAGATTTAAGGTTTGACATACAGATGAGTGTTTAATTGGTGGCCGTGTCTATAAAAAGGATCAATCAATAAAAATCACGGCAGAATTAAATTATGTTTGGAGTCAGTACAAGCAGAAAAGGAGAAAATTCAAACAAAAAACTAAAAATGAGGAAAAATGGAAAAAGTGAAAAATTCAAACGAACAAGTAAAAAATGAGGAAAATAGAAAATAGCGGCAAAAACAGACAGAACAAACGTTAACAGTTTTAATAAATATTATGGCAGTAGTTCGTGATGTAACACTCATACACACACACACACACACACACACACACACACACACACACGAACATTCATGCTTCCCTGCATGTGAACTAGAGTTGTCGATTTAATCGAGTTGGAAATTGTTCGAATAAAATCTGGGTTTTGGTTTTTTCCGCGGCTTATACGAGTTAGCGAATAATACTTTAATAAAATTCCTGTTTAGTATCAATTGTTCAATAATTTTACAAAAAAAAATAAAATATTCGTGGCTATCGATATTGTTTATTGTCTTGTTGTGTGTCAAGTGAAATATCAGTCCAACTTAATAATTTCTGAGCTCCCCACGGAATAAATCTCGCAATCTAAACTGAACTACTCTTCGTCAGCGTCGTTGTCGAATTAAAAAAATCTTTTTTAGTAAGAATCAAATGAATAACAGTTAAATATTGTCGCGTCAAAAAACTTTAAGACTATATACAATTTTTGTGTTTTTTGCAGCTGTCAAAAAGAAAAGAGTAAAACGTCAGAAAAGGACTGCCGCACTTTTTGTACTTTTTTTTTAAATATTATTAGAACATTTTTCTTTTAGCTCTCATTTTCTTTTTAAGGGCAATTGGATATAAAATTATAAGTTTGATTATACAGGTTTTTAAGTCTTCTGATAAATGGGCTAGCAGCTATACTATACTAGACAGCTAGAACAAAAAACTGTTATATATATATATTTTTCCCTACTATTGTCGTAAAATGAATACTCAAAGCTAAACTTTTGTGTCGACTTCATGTTGCTACAATTACGACTCTTGTAATAAGGGGTATGCGTACCACTGTTTCATTATTATTATCGGTTATTCTATAAGTATTTTTTCTTTTGAATATTACCAAGAAGATGTTTAATTGGCTCAAGCCTAAACTTTTGTGTCGACTTCATGTCACGGCGAAATATTTTTTAAATATTACCAAGAAAATTTTTAGCGGATTTTAATACATTTTCATTATTATTGCATGGCAAATTTTTAATCGAATTTGCGAATAATTTGTGCTCGCTTGACGACCGTAATGTGAACACATTCAAATATGTATGTATGTATGTATGTATGTATCTATATTGGGTACGTGTGAGCTGATAAGTGTACTTGCATTAAGTGGCTCTATTGTGAAAGCATGTAATTTATCATTGCATTTTTCCAACGCTGACACTAAAACACACTACAGACAAAAAAGGCAATCGTAACGAAAAGAGAGGGAAAAACTGAATTGTTCTCGAAAAAAGATTGTTTTCGTATGTGGAACATCAATAAAACGAAAACATACAGATTAAAAAATCATACACATGAACACTTTTCTGTTTCATTTCGGCCTTTCAAAGTGTGAGTATATCGAATTGTCTGTGCATGTTTAAGTACTCGAACTAGAAACTAGTGAAAATATTGAACGGAAAAATAAGTAGAAATGAAATAGAAACAGAAACCGGAGTTATAAATATGTACTTTTTTTTTTTGTTGGTTGTTGTCGTAGTTATTGTTTTCCCATTTCTTTATTTTTTGGTTTATTTATGTTGTGCTGATAAGTCAGTATTTCGAACGGCCGACAGACAGACCACCGCATATGGTGAAATGCAAAGCACAAAACTGTTATTCCAATTTTTTTTTTGCTACCAACACTGGCGGTACTGGAATATGTATATCTCATAATGGTATGAGCAACAACTGCAACTTCAATAAACAAGCCAAATAAATGAACGCAAACATGCACCAAATTGTTGCACACAAACATCGTGTTCGCATTTGCATTGAAAAATTATTATTTGTTTGTTTGTATCAGGACAAAGAACTATTATATTTGCATGTACATACATACATGCTAGCATATGTATAGCGTGACCTGAAAGGCAAAGTGTTTTAACTGACACAAAGCAAATTGGTTACAGGGGAATTCGAACTTTGATCGCTTCTAACTGAATCGCTACATCAAATAGAGGACGCAATTGTCAAATAAAGGAGGACAACACGATACACATGAGGTCTGAGTCTTCTACTATTCTGTTGGCATTTCAAAACAATTAAATGAAAGAAAACAGCTGTTTGCTGGTGTTTTTGGACAACTGAGACAATCACACCGAAAAGCACCAAAGAAGGTGTGATTTACGGAACAACAGAAAATCACACCTGTTTTCTAGAAGCACATGTGTCGTGAAATGATGTGATCTGAAATTACGTGATATTAAGTCACGTGGTTTGAAATTTCGTGATATGAAATCATATCATTCGAAGTCACGTTTTTTGAAATCATGTGATTTGAAAGTACGTGATATAAAGTCATGTTACTTGAGGTCACGTAATTTAAAATCATGTTTTGAAATATTTTTCTCCCCATTACGGCCGCCAAGATATTGGGATACGGAATCGAATGGGAAGAAATTGTATGCAATCCAGCAAAAAATTTAAAAACTTTATCTTCTCTACCTTTTCTCTTTTTGCGTGCAAAAACTATGAAGGTGCCAATGTGCAATTCGTTAATTATTCAATGCCGCCACTGTTCAAGCTTGATAACAAAATTATTTAATAGATGCATGAGAACCCTTCCTTCCATCATATTCTTTTTTTTAGTCCGCCCTCGCTATTGGTCTGGAAGCCTTCTGTTAAAACCGTAAGAAATTTTTGACACATTTCCGATTTTGGACTCATCGCCCTCCTTCCTTAATTTGGCATTTTCCAGTACACGGGTACATATATTATTAATATGCCAGAGGCCAAGCATTAATACATGTTTAAAAAGCTTTTTTTACACAAATGAACCAGTATGCAATGAAAACAACATATTAAATCAAGCAACTCAAAAAAGATCATCATCATTTTCCCACTCACAGGCCACAAAAAGAAAACCGCACACACAGCATCATAAATGTCCGAAAACACATCGGAGTTGAAACATCAAAATGGCCAAATATTTTATTTTCTTTTCATTTCACATGTCTGTTGATTGGGTGAGTTTTGCTTTTGGTGACGAATGTGTTGATTTGTAACAGTATTTCACAAAATAATGTGATTTTAAAATAAATATGTATATGTTTGGAATGACAATGTTTAGTATTGTTTGCTTGCCCTTATTTTAGGTAGAAGGTAGTTGTTTGTATGAAAAAATATGAAATCGTGGCAAGACGTTCTAAAATACAAGTTCCTTTTATATTTTATAAAAAAGAATTTCAAAAGTATGCAACAATCAATGGATAGTAAATATTGGCTGGGAAATCGAGTAGTTACTCTTATATGAAAGAGAAACGTAAAATAGTTGCCTGTTACAGCCCCGATCTCAATGATGAACTTTAATGTTAAAATTTACGATCGCCCCATATTGGCAAACATTCCAAAATAATCTGTATCATATCTACACACGTTCACAAACACAAAGCATCTGTGCGGTGGTAACATTGATCGGCGCTCAAGTTGTCAATGAAAATCTATTTGTTATTATAGTACATGTATATTTTCCATCATAAGAAATTTTCCTTAAATATATTTTAAGGCACATTTATTTTTTAATTATTGTAAGCTTTTAAAGAATTGACGGTAAAAACTCAGATTTTAAAAACAAATTTCATTTAACAACGGATTGACAAACTTTTATATATCACTCATACGCCACCGTGATGATTGAAGGTTTTTTTTTATGAGTGAAATTTATTTAATTCAAAAATATTATGTGAAACTACATATTTCAAAATTTAAACATGATTTCTTTACTTAAAACATCTATGCCAAGGGTCTATGTCCTGTTGCGCTACCAATTTTAATCATTACTGTCTATGTCATTAAACACTTAATTCTAGTTTTGTGCTTCTTTACTTTAAATTTTTAATCTCCTGTTGTCTGCCGCTCAGAGACAAATGTAGTAACGAAGTTTAAATAGCTGTGAATAAATAATAAATTATGCGTTTTCGTGTCACCATAAAAGGAATGTCTTTTATATTTAAATGCATTTTCGCAGGGAATTTCCATGGCATCATCTCATTCACTCACTCGCTAGTACTTATAATACATACATATATATGTATATTCACTACAACCGCGCTAACACAAGTACACACTCCTACATACACAGTTGCACCAACTCCATCAACAACTAAAAAAACAAGCAGTTGAAATAAAAATAAATAAAGCAGTGGGTACTCGTACATGCACAGACAAGCATTTTTTTATTTTTCTTACTTTCGTGTGACATACTAATTTTATTTTTTAATTGTATTTAATTTTTTTTCAAAAGTGGTGAAATCGCTTCTTCTGTTAGTTTTAAATTATTGAAGCAACACATTAAAGTTTTATAGTTTTGAAATTTATAAAGAATCAGACCAAACCCGACTTCAAAAGAGAATTTCAGTCAATTTCAGTTTTTTTTTAATATCGGATTTTGTTTTTTGGATTTAAAACATAAAAATTAAAGATTTTTCGGATTAAAGTCTAAATTTATGGAAGCAGATATATTTCGGGACCTCACCTGACACAGTTTAGAAAAAAGATTGGTTGATCTTACACCGTAATTTATAGCCATATCCAGTATGCCAATGTCGTATAAAACTGCAAATAGTGTTGAACGTGACAGAAAATAGAAGAATCCAAAAGTCCACTTTTAGTTTAAATTAGAGCTCATGCAACCAAGTTTTTAAAATTAAATATAGGCACTTCCGTGGTCTCAAACGTGACAAAGTGAAAAAACAACAAAATGTAGTTTGAAACCCATTTTCAATTTCAATTATAGCTAATGGCACAACATTTTCAAAATTAACCTGCAAAGTGTCGAACGTGACACAAAGAAAAGAGTCCAAAAATATTGTTCTGGTCCATTTTTAATTTAAAAATTGAAGCTCGGGCAACTAAACGACTGTCGCCAATATAGCGAACATTAGCGCTCGCCACAACTCTAAACTGATTTGTAAACTATGTAGGAATTTTAATTTTCCAAGGCCATCTATGGTGCTTTTATTCAGTATTCTATTATTCAAAATGTTGGCCAACGTTAACTTTTCACATATTCCGCCCAGCCATAAGTTTCTAAAATTAAATATTGATACTTCCATGGTGTCGAACGTGACGGTCGTATATGCTGGGATTTAAAAAAAAACCCTATCAACTATTGGCAGTTCCATTTTTGATTTAAATTATCTATCACTATCTATCTATAATAAAGTTTATAGCCAGCTGAATTCTTTATCAAAGAAAATAGAGAAAAATAGCGATTCGGACGTGACCATACATGGGGAAATTCAGCCAGCCCCCAAAACGCAGTTTCAAAGCGCATTTAACTTTAGAATTTTACTTCATTAAATTTTAAAATGTTTTTATTTGGGTTGAAAAACTGAGTGCCACAATTTGGGTAGATAAATAATGTTTCCAACGTGACTTTATTTACTTAATGATTTAAGGGCGAAATAATTAGTATTTTTTAACAACAGAAAATAAATACTAATATAAATTAGGGGATGAATATACAGTCCAAATGGCTTTTCTTTGCTCGCCGATGTCAGGCTTGTCTTATGGAAATTACGAAACTTCAGCATAATGATTGTATCAGTTGCTGTTTAACTTGTAAAAAGTGGCTTAGAAAAGAAAAAACACTGCTGCAAATACACGTTGTCTCTAAAATACACAATAGAAGCCACTTAACTTTGAACCCCACTAATAACAATTTCTAAAAGCACAATAAATAAATTTTAAAAGCATATTCTTGTTTACTTTTATATTTGGAACTTTTAATAAACATTTTATGTTCAAGGAAAAGTTGACTTCTGTCGAAATCTTCTTCTTTCTTTAATTGCAATTTTTAACACTTTAAGCTAAAAATGTGTTTCAAAATGAAATGTTACGAAAACAAATTGGCAAATATATGACTTGTACGAGTATTTGCTATAGTCTTACAATATTGGTTTCTTTTTTTTCCAAAGATTCTATTCCAAAGAGTTTCTCTTTGTTGTTGTTAAGAGTTACCAACTTCTTAAAAATGTTTCTTAACAGTGTTTTTGAATGTGAGTGGAGGGTTAGTTTAGGACTTGTTGGTATAACTTTACTTAGCAGTAAGTAGTTGTTTTCCTTCATGTTGTTTCATTATAAATGTGCATTTTACATGCACAAATTCTCTGATCTAGAGTGCAATAGAGCACAAGGCTAATGGCCTCCGGATTACTGCTCTGCAAAAATCGAGTTCAATACTTACAAATAAAAGTGCATATAATGCACCTGTGCAACAATACTGCCTTAGTTCAGAATTTTTAAATATTTTCCAAAGACAATAAATTAGTTTATACAGAATCTTTGGAAAAATTTGGCATGAAAATCAAAAAAATGGTATTTTTTTAGCAGCTGCTAATTTTTATGGGCCAAATTGTTTGCTGTTCAATTAAGGAATATTTTTACTATGTGGGCCATAAACTAAAAGTTACTAAACAGAAGGGTTTTTCTAAGTATTGTTATAGAAGTCAGTTAGTGCCGAATCACTAAAGTGAATTTCTTATCTCTGATAATGTTTTCTTTAAATCCTGGTAGCCAAAAACTTCGTCTATTTTCAAGCAATTTTGACCAAATAAAAGCCACTGGCACTGCAGTAATAATATCTAATTTTACTAAACTGAGACGCCAATTAATCGTAATTGGCAGCACCGGGAGCATTGCGGCTAATCGATTATCACCGCTAATAAAGTAACAACTTTGAATGTTTTTTTTTTTTTTTTATTAATTTGCAGCTCTTAAGTTTCAAAATTAAACTAAATTTAACGAATAGTTACATATTCGAATTGTATTGAACTGTTCAATGAACTGTTCAAAAACTACGCCTGCAGTCCCAAATAATAGAAGCAATCACGATTGAGCGAAAGAAAAACAAACTAAATCGATGTAAATAAATATAATTTATATTTCTTCCCGGCTAATCGATTCACTTATAATCGAACCTTGACTTTAATTTGTTGCGAAATCATTTACCATCAGCATTACTAGCATATGAAACTTTGTAATTGATGTAGTTAAATATTTAATTGAGTTAAGCAAATATTTATTTATTACAATTAAACAATTAATTGAAATAAATAAGCTAAAAAATGTATATTTTAATTTTATTAATTTGTAAGTGGTATTAAAAATATTCATATTTTTATATAGGGTAAAACCAGTTCAGTTTGAGGTCCTTGCAAAAACAGCTGAAAATTAGTTTATTTCTTAAAAACAGAATAGTTTTTTTTCTAATTTCTTTTCTGTGAATAATAGTGTCTGTTCTTTAAAATACTCCGTTCGTTTGTGGGTTTTTTTTCTTCTTTGGTGATATTAAAACACATACAAAAGCCATATTTTTGTATTGTTTGGCTTAAAGGGTTATTAAAGTCAGCCAGGACAAGACATCGGTATACAAAGTATCATTTGCTGGTCATTGTGTGGCTTCGTTTAAAGCAAAGAAAAGGAAAATTCTTATTTTATTTTATTTTACTGCTAAGACATGAAAATCTTTTTGAATATGTAGAGAAAGTTTTGCTAAATCGAAGTGTTAAAAGTAATTTATTAAAGAATAATGAATTTTGTTCAAAAAGTAAAGAAAGAAAATGCATCACAAAAACCGATTGTTAAACTCTTCACCAAAGTTCATATTAAAATAAAGGTCACTAAATTAATATTTTATTTGTATCAATAGAAAGAAATCAAATAAGAGGTCAGTTTAAAAACATCTGAATTTTCTTAGTTTTGAAAAAAAAAAATTTATTCATCAATTCCTCTTTCCAGTTGTCCCCCTCAACAGGGAAAAGTCGGAGGTGGGCCAAATCTAGTGAAGCATTAATACGGCATTTGGGGCATAATTAAAAGTTTTATTTTTTGCCTAAAAATATTTTTTCTGCCTTTTTTGGTAAAAATTTAGCAAGTTTGAAAAGAACCACACGCTTCATGCACAAAATTTTCGAAAAAATGCTGACATTCTCAGTGATTCGACGATTCTCAGCAACACGTTTCTTCAATTTCTCAAAATTATTATCAGTTGTAGATGTGCTGGACCGTCCAGGACAAGCATCATCATTCACATCTTCCCTACCGTTTTTGAAAAACTTGCACAACTTCACCGTATGCCACTGTTAACATTTCAAGTGGTTTTGACAACTCAACGTGTATTTTTTACACAAAACTGTGTGCGAATTCATTTAAATCCAATTCTTTCGACAGCAGAAAATCGCCGAACAAGCAGAACACTTCTAACTTGTATGCATCTCACGAACAAACTAAACATGGCTAAATATTTGAAACTGTAAACACATATTCAAAGCGAGGGTAACCACATTGAAAAGGGAAATTTGCAAATTCGACTTATTTTTTCAACAAACCTCGAATACGAAACGATCTTCTAGCATTCCCAACAAACAATTTAATTACAAAACCTGGAGCTATAAAACAGAAATAACTATTAGCAGCTACCCAAAATTAATCTATTAATATGAATTTAAAGTAAAAAATGTTTAAATTTTATTCCCAACCTCTCCCCCACCAACAATTTAACGTTTTATTTTGCCAATAAAAGGCACTTAAAAATCAAAACACTATATATATTTTTTTATGTCAGATTTCATCAATTCATCATTATGTGCATGTAGCATTATTTATAATTTATTTCCTTCTTCATCGTCTATCGGCTGCTCACTCCTTCTTAATGCATTTATCGCCTTCTTAACAATATTTGGTTGACCAGATTACAAAACCATTTTTCACACTTTAGCAAACATTTTAAGTTTTTACTTTTCGTTTTTGCCACTTTCATGCCATCTTCTTTCTTCCAATTTGGCCAAATAGCAGAAAAGAAAAAAAGAACATAAAAAGAGAACAACGGCACAAGTGTTGCAATAAGATTGAGTTTTAGTTGGTGGGTAAGAAGAGGAGAAATGAGGAGGGAGGGTTCGTTGTGAGTGCTAAAAACTTTTTCATTTAAGATTTTAAGGAAAAACTTGTCGCACACGACCAGACATACAACTGCGTAGTATTTTACAGCCCAACCATTATTGCAATTTCAGTTTTGTGTTGCTCACAGTTTTTGGTTTAATAAAAAAAAAATTTTTAGGAAAATTTTTCTTTTTTTTTTTTATAAAAACTTATACAAACATACTCGTTTATATACATACACACATACATATATATATGATAAATATGACTTTTTTATACCATGTTCCTTGTGGTTAGCAAAGCAACATGAGAAATAAGGCAAAAAAAACAGAAACAGAAAGTTTTAAAAACAACAAGAACGAAAATGGTTTTTATGAACGATGCCAAAATGAACGTATTTTACTACAAGTGGTTGTTGGAGTATTTTTTTTCTTGTCTCCTAGAGCCCACGAGTGTAAGCACAAATTTACTTCAATCAGTTACTAAGTACAAGCATTTACTTCCACTACTTCGGCGTGCTGATGGACCCGCAAATGGCATAAAACCTTCAAATGGAATGAATAATCTGAATGGATGAAAACAGGAAGTCTGTAGAGTTTTAAGCAAATACTTTAAGTCCTAACGTTTATGTTCTTCTAAACATTTTATAATTACAATGTAAAGTGCAAGATGATAATGTGATAGAGGAGCTATGCAGCAAATAATGTTAAAAGCTTAAATATTTATACCGGTCGCAGCAGCGCATATTTTCTGCTGCGAGTTCGGTTATTTTTTTTTTCGGAGTACAGTTCTTAATTGGCTTTAAACAGCAGCTTATACTATCACATACATCTTAAGAAAACTAATGAGATGAGCTAAACGGCATATGTATAATGTTGTAAGCTTCAACGTTTATGAAAGGACAGAAATCTAAAAGTCGTGCATTTAAACAGTAATTTAAACTAATACACAAATACAGATTTTCATTGGATTTAGGTGCGAAAAATCGAATAAGAAACGCTATGCGGAAAATAATGTTACAAGCTTAAGCCTACAGAACAGATAAGGATGCCGCCATTAAACAGCTGTTTACATTATTGCACAAGTGTTTAGATTTTCATTGGATTTATGTATGTATGTATGTGTGTGTGGAAGAACTCTAAAAAGATTTGTTGGAAGGACCAAAATATGCAACATGCGGCGGCTGTTTAGAAATAAACTAGATAAAGTACTTTTTTAGTGGATTAATCAACTCTTTGGATCTCCCGAAGAGCAGATTTTAACTGGGGCACTCTGCTTCGCCGGGTAAAATGGGGAAGAGGTTCCTCGGTTGACATCAAAAACCAAAACTAGAGAAACTTCATGTATAACTTCACCAAAAGTCATATATTGAGATGCCCACCTTGGCTGAAAAGATCTCCGTTGACCAGTTCACACCAGTGGTGTTGGTCCTCCGTCAGATAAGACCGTAAAAGCAAATCGCAAATCTGTTCGACAATGCAAAAACTTACAGTTTGCGATTTAAAATATATATGTATGTACATATTTTTTTGTTAAAATAAAGTTTTATTTTAGTTTTATTTTTATGATATGTTTTTCCAATTTCACAATTGTTCCATCGTTTTTACACTGTCGGGTATATATGTATGTATGTATGTATGTCAGTAAGTACTTATATGTACACATCTACATATGTATGTGCATATACATACATTTATAAGTACACACTCGCCCTTCGCAGTCACTCAAAAGAAGATATCACCTGTTCATAAATTGTGCCGTCTTTTATGCAAATAAAGACCTCATAGTACTTGTCGCCCATTAGCAGCCAGCCAGCTCTACTTAAAATTGAAGTTAGTAATAAATTGTGTTAAATTTAAAGTTGTTTTAAAAAAACACCTCGACGTACTGGTTTCCCACCATATACTTTTCTTGTATATAAAAAAAAACCAAACAAAAACAAAAATTTAATATGCTTATAAAAATAAATGAGAATGTATAACGGTAAAACAGTGGGTATGACATCAAAATGGCTTAAAATTTGCTACCGTATTGAATGAGACCAACACTAGCCAACAAATGGTTTACTGGTTTTGTGTATACGGGTGTGTGTGTGTGTGTTTGCATTCTCAGCATATTCACCATTTTGTATTTTTGCACGCTCTTTTTGTTTTCGTTTGTTGTCTATTGTTGTTGTTGCCGTAGCTGTTTCTTTATTATTATTGTTTGCTACGTGCAGATATGGCGCCAAATTGAAAGAACACATGTATGTACATACATATTTTAGTGTTTTGCTCAATTTAAACGTACCTGTCTCTTTTCAGAGCACCTGTGTTTCAGTAATACATACCAACAACAGCAAAAACTTTTATAAATGGATTTGTTAATAATTTATACTCTGCATGTCTGTTGGTGTTGGTGTTTGTGTGTGCTTTATGTTATACTAATGGTTGGTATATTGATTGCTTTATGATTAATTTTATATATGTACATACATATATATGTATGTATGTATATGTAGTTGTTGGTTTAGAATATGACGTATCGAATATCTGCGGTTTTCGTGAATAACAACTTTTAATTGAATTGTGTTCATTTGAAGTTTATGAAGCCAAATTGTTATATTTTTAAAATAATTTTTAACAAGGCCTAAACATTCTTTGAAAAATATGGATTTATGTACATACATAATTGCTTTTTTTTTACTAAAACAACAGCACAACTTCTAATTGTTTTCGAATTTGTTTCAACACTGACTTAATACATATGTTGACAAACATTAGCTTGTAAAAAAATTACTTTCTTTCGTATAAAGAAACATACGGCAATTTGCCTACTTTGTTATATCTGAACATAATTGTAAATCCGGACGGTTCCCATAACCGATCCGTTTCCGATAACCGACACCTCCCATAACCGTGTACATTTCGTAAATGCAACAGTTGTGTGCATCCAAAATTTAAATAAAAGCAGGTTAACCTCTCTCATAAACATATGTACATACATATAACTAGACAGCTGGACAAAATCCCAAAAACCCGGCGGAGAGTGTCCATTGTTACGGACAGTTGCAGCGATAATGACAGCGCTTGTTTTATCAGAACACAGTTTCCATATTCATATTATTTTTACTTTTTTAAATATTTGATCCTGGAGAAAATTTTCTTCGCAAAATTAATTGGAATGTTTTAAAAACCTACATATGTACATGTATATGTATGTACATATGACTATCTACGTGACAAAGTACAAATAGTTGAAAAACTTTGATACTGAAAAATTTGATTTTGGACACATGCTGTTATGAAATCCCCCGATATTTGGGCATGCTTTTTTGTATGAAAATAGTATTTAGGCTTAAGAAATAATTAGTTATTGTTAATTAACAACGTAAGTTCAATGTGAAAAAATTATTTAATAATTGGTAAATCAGAAGATCCCAGCAGCACTCGTAAATAGATCAATGATCCTGGACATGCTGGCCAAAGTTTACTAACAATAAAAATTGATATAATCTTCCGCGTGTTAAAAACAAATTGTTTAAAAAATTCTATTTTTATGTCGTCAAAACGATTTAATTTTTTTAATGACTACAGCAGACGTTCGTTCCAGGAATATTCAATTGACTGTTCTATAGCACGAATTAAAAATTGCTTTCTATTCCATAATACAAATGGCAATATTTTTGGATAGAATATTTTTGGACTGCGGGTCAAAAAGTGTATGTATTTGTTGGCGGTGAAAAAAAACACAAATTTATTTGCTAGATAAATTATCTAAATTGAGTCTTTGCGCAGGTGGTTTCGGTGACCAGTCTGATGCATTGAAATCTCACTACAGATTGGGAACTGGACAAGCCATAAAACGGACTTCAGCAAGAAGTGATTATTTAAATGCGATACGAATTTACCAACATTACAAAAACTCCTTTATATAATTCGCACTGTATTTTAAATATAATATTTTACTATTGCCCAACATTTTGCAAATCGTAACATTTTACTCTCTAGAGTTTATTATTTGCAGTCATCATGGAATACAGTTTATTTATGACGTCAATGTCATGATGAAACTACCAGCAACAGCAAAACCTGTTCAACTGTCTGAACAATTTGGCAGGAAAGCAGGGGAAAGAAGTGACTGGAACAGTAAACATTAATCTGTGATTATTTTTTATATTTTACTTATTTCCAAGGGAACAAGTAAACGTTCGAAAAACGGGAAGTGTTCAAAATAAATGATTTATATATTTATTTGACGATTTAAAAAAAAAAATTATATTTTGTAGTAAATTGTTATTATATTCAAAAGTGTTCTATTGTTTATCTTTCGCTCTTCGAAAAAGTTTTCGCAAAATAGTATTTGTGAACATGTGGAACTACAACAGTTGCTAGTTTAAAAGGGCTTTATATTGGACCCTTCATAAAGTTGCAAAAAAGAAAGAAGAAAAAAACACGGCAAACAATAAAAAGTTTTATCGAAACTTTGCTATCGAACACTTTGCCATGCGTTGCCATGGATTGTACCCTTATATTTTGGTATTGTTTAAAATTGTTTATTACATTTTTTTTTTTCGTCTTGCCTTATTTTCGTTTTATATAATATTAATTTTATGGTGCAAAACATGCAAACTTTAGATTCGTTTTTAATTAAAAACACAACTTAAACATAAAAATCCCTTATGACTAATAATGCCTAAAAGGAGGAGTGTGGGCCAGAAAATGAAACAGGACTGAATGGTAGGAAAAAATTTCAAACTATTTTTAAAGAATATGAAGCAACAGAAAATAGTTGAAATTGTTTGCAATTTAAAAAGAAATATAAATGGCCTGATGAAAACTGAAAAAATAAATTTTGCCCTCAAGACCAAATTTTATAAAAGTGATTTCAAATCACTTATATTGTGTATAAAATTTTGTGACTTAAAAGATTTACAAAAAAAATCTTTTTAGAGCAAAAGAGCATTTGGTTTCTTTTCTTTCAAGATTTTTTAATCAAATTTCGATACAGAAAAAAATCAATATTCATTATTTGTTAAGATATGACCAGGCCAGGATCTAGCAAATGATCTACATATATAAATAATTGTAATAAAATTTAAGATACAAGTTCCATGACCGTTTTGAATTGAATATTAAATAGACCAGATGACCAGGCCTTTTCTAATGAAAATTCCAGTGAAACAGAAAATTACCTCTAATGCTGTAATAGTTTATCACGCAAAACAATTTGGTGTTTGGTGTAATTTAATTTAATTCAAGAAATCCAAAACAAAATTTACCGCAAACATTTCTGTTTCGCAACCAAATATTAAATTGCAGTGTTCACCATACACTTCAATTAAAAAATAAATTGTGTAAAAGTTAAAATAAAAAAAAAAAACTTTGTGCTAGTTTTTGTTTCAAGTGGGCATGTTGTGCACTTTTTATTGAAAGTAAAAAAAAACAGCATTACTGCATTATAAACTATTAATTTTTGTTATTTACAAGTGTGTCCTATATTTGCCGCGGTACACATTTTGTATTCAATAGAAAACCCAAGAGGGCAGGATTGCAGGACCGTTGGCTGTAAACGCATGAAAAGTGCAGTTCAACATTCCGTTAACAATTTTTGTTTTAATTGATACAATGCTGTGAATTACTTAATGTATACAACAAGTAGGTATTATGTGAGGATATCAATAGTTAAGAACGCGACATTTTTTTATATTAAAACTATTTTAAAAAAAATTGTTAGCGTATCGCAAAAGCGAACAATTTTAATTTTAATTAATGAAAGCTCTGAATTACCTAATCTGTACAAGGATTTGTTTTGTAGCTGAACACATGAAATTATTTTATATCAAAAATAAAAGAAATCATAATAGAAATTTTCTATGTTTAGAGGGCAAGTGTTCAATTTACAACTTGTCTAAATTTCTTATATGATTTTATGCTATACAGTGGGAGGAAACAAAATACAAACAAACTATTTTTTCAATGGCAAAAAAGAAGTGGGATGGTCCGCATTGGATAAACGTATTGTGATCAAAGGAAACTGAAATACATATGTATATTTGGTTCCGATGACAAAACTTATGTACGTCGCCCCATAAAAAAAAAAAAACTTTTTCCACTTTGGCGCTACTTTTTCATCAAATGATGTCGGTCAAATTCACCTGATAGAAGGCAAAATGCGCACATCTGATTACTTAAAGATTTTAAATGATTCCAAACAGTCATCTACGCTAGTGAAAAATTTGCTTAGAGACAATAAAGTGAACGTCTTGGACTGAAACGAATTGCAGATTTTCGCCTAAAATATATATACAACCGAAATATGTGAAAAATTAAGGACGAGTTGTATTCAATATCACAGGAAACCTGTGAGAACCTGGTAAATTTTCGCAGATACAAGGAAGTGATACAACAGTAAAGTAATTTTTTAGACAAAATCACAAAGAAAACTTTCGAAATTTTATAATTTTATAGACTCTTTATTCTCATTAAAACATATTAATGCCATATAAGACCTCTAATTTCTTTTAGATTTTATTCATTTTATGAATTAAAAGAACGTTTCCAGAATCCTCTTGTTTCGCCACAAAAGAAATTTAAAGTAATTGTTTTTCTAATTTCTGTTTTTTTGTCTAAGAAGGAGCAAAATCCTTTCAAGCCCAAGTTCTTTTGTTTGTTGGGTGCAAGGAGCAGCGAGCGAAAGTGGCAGGAGAGTGTTGTTTTTTGACATATTGGTTCGTTTTAATGGTCTTAATTACACAGCGCTCTTAATGTAGTGCTTGAATACATAAAATGCCTTTTTGTTGTGGTTGCTGTTGCTGCAAGTACAGCTTGTATTTAGTAGTTGTATATTTGTACAAATGGGGAAAAAAGAAATATGTACATAAATATGTACAATGTATGTAAATAAAACATAAACACATTTGGGTTACCAGCAGAAATGACTATAATGACTTTTTTATGAGAATAATTCTTTCTTTTTTTTTACGAGTACATAAAATAGATTTCCAACCATACAAAAGTATTTGTGCCATTTTTTATGCTCACACACAATTCCTTCATTCTTTGCATGTGTGTATGTGTACACAGAGAGCATTTGTGTATGTGTTAAAAGATTCATTAAAAAATTTCTTGTAATTTTTATTACACACGAGTATTTGTACAAGTAATTTGTTCCTTTAACATTCGTTACATTTTTTTTGTACAAAAACAAATATACACTTGTTTGCAGAGTTGTTGAATTGACGAAACAACAACAATATATAGAACTCATTTGATTTTTTTTTTGTTTTTTTCTCTGTTGCATTTTTGTTTTTATTGTAAAATAGACATGCATATACATATACTTTTCTTTTTAAATTTGCAATAAAATTTACTACATAATATATTATTTTCCAAATAAACAAATTCTGGAAATTTTTTTACATTCCAATACCCACAATGAAAAAGTTATAGCTGTTTTAGCGGTGTTTTTAAACGAATTTTCCCCTTCAAACATGTTTTTTCTTTTAATATAATAATTTTTTTTATTGCAAAAACAAAAGCTTCTGCAATAGCTTTCACATACTCAATTTTTTTTTTTTACTGAAACAATGAAAGTATTTGCTGGAGTGTCAACCTTTTTCTAAACATTTTAAATCAAATAATTAACTGAATGAGCTGAATAAACATAAATCGCACAATCTGGGGAAGAGCGTCCCTAACAAGATCTTGATCTTTTGTAGACTATAAATTTTAATCACGCCGGCTTTATTATTCCATATTTCTTTGAGAACAAAGTTCAGCAGGCCATATGTGGTCTATAATTTCCCACATCTTCTGGCCTAAACTGGTTGATACCGACCAATGTGAGGTATCAGTAAGACGGTGTAACGTGCTATGCAGCTCATGCCACACTGAATATTACGAACGAGTGATGTCACAGATTGGACATCTCACTTCGAGCACCTCTACACGCATAATGACCTTTTAAATAAATAAACAATTTAAATAAAAGTAAATCCGTTAAAAAGCATTGATTTTTCTAGTGAGGAATTTTCTTTCTATGTAAACAAATCCAAACATTCTACTGAGACACCCTGTATTTAAAAATATTTAACAATCTTGATTTAAAAAACGCCAGCAATGTACATATTTTCTCAAGACATTGATGGAATAAGAGCCAACTAATTGCATGAAGACATACCTGACCCACAATAACTAATGTTTTTTTTTTTTTTTTGCTATTTTATACTTTTCTTTTTCATATTGAGAACTACACACTTTAAGTCAAAAACCCGATACTCATTTTTATCAGACAGCTTTATCTCTTTCGTTGAAAACGACACCAATAACTGATATTCCCTATAAACAGTTTGTTGAAATTGCTTTTAAATCAAAATTATTCCACCACGGAATTCAAATACTATTAACTGTTGAAATGAAAATAGATTAAAAACTTTTACGATATGATGAAAAAAGAATACGGCAACTTTGATTGCAATCAGCATTTAATTTCCCGTTACCTTCTTCTGGTTTGAATAACTTGGAATTGTCTTTTTCTCTCTCTCTCTCCCAAACATACTTTAAAGAAGTGTTATCAATAAAAAAAAAAATTCAATAATTTTATTGTTCCGGTTGAAGAAAATAAAAAGGATTTAAAAGAATAAGTAAAAGTATCGCTGCTTTAAATGTGTGTTGAAGTTAGAGTGTGTGGGAGTTCGTATTCTTATTTTAAATGTTTATTTGCAAACAAAAACACCAGAAACAAACTAAGGAAAAACACGAGGGACTAAGTACGATAATAAAAATAAAGGGGAAAAGCTAAAATGAAAGATGAAGACAAAAAGCTAAGATACGATACAAATGGAAACAAACAATACTTTAAAAATACTGCTTGTTAACTAAATACATACATATGTACATACATTTCTTTTTACACACTTCACTTTGAGAGCAGTGAGTGCTGCTTATATTGTGTGCTCGGGAATGTCATTCAAATTTCCTTGCAATTTTTCTTTTCGCACTTAAAATCATACAGGGTGACAATTTTCTGCGCAAAAAATTTAATTAAATACTTCTCGCTTTCAAACACTCGTATAAGATACATACATACATATGTATGTACATACATAAATACATAAAAGGAAGAAAAAGCAGTCAGTCAACCTGTTTTAGTATAAAATATTTACTTATTTAGACCTTGTTATAAAAGGAGCTTTCCAAGTATGTATGTATGTATATGTATATTTTGGAAACAAAATACGAGTAGTTTTTCTTTAGTTCAATTGAAAACAGTGGAGAAGATTAAAGGCTTTTGTTGCTGAATAATTATTTGTTTTGAAATTGCGTTGGCATTTACACAGTAGCATTTAATATTTGCAAGTTTAGCCTTCCCACATTGTTCGTGTCAAACTGAAAAGTTTCACAGCCTTAGCGCATACACAAGAACACTGATGAGGGGTCAGTTGGCTACCTCGAAAAATAGTGTTCTTCTGTTTTGTACGTGCTAATAGTTGGTAATTTAAAAATATTATACTGGTAATAAAAAGTTTTTATTTGTTCCTTTCATTAAATTTCTTGATTTCCTTTTGGTATTTTTGAGACTTGGAATAATATTGTTTTGTTTTTTTTTTTTTTTTACTTTTTATTTGTTAAGATTTTTCGTGAAATTTTCAAAATATTTTATTTTATCGAAAATAATTGTTGTTAATTTTTTTGTGTAATTTTTTTGATCTACTCGTCTCATTTCACAGAGTTTTTTTCTTTTCAAGGGGTCCTCTTTGAAAAATTATTTGAATATTTTGGTTTAAGGACTCGATAAGTATGTAGGTGTCACGATAAAGAGCCATCACTTTTCAAATTACCGCATACTTATACAGTGGACTCTCTATAAGTTGAAACTCCAGGGAATAAAGCGAATGTTCAAATAAAAGAAAAAAAAAGAAAATTTACAAGTGTTTCAGAAAAAATAAAAATAAATAACACTTCTGTTACACATTGCAACCGATTAAAACTTGTGTTTGTTCCCAAAAAGAAAATAGATATGTGTGTAAGTCACATTAACAGTTCCAATTATGGTGCTAATTTCAAATTATGGAGCATCAGCAGCCAAAATGACATTCTAATAACAAGGGGCTGTAATTGTATTTCTTCGTTTTTTCCAATTTATCAAATATTCAAAGACTCACGGGAAAACAGCTCGAATTAACGAAAGACTCAATTTAACAAGCTAAAACTAAACAACTGTGTCTACTTTAATAGAGTTTCATTTCCTACGGAAATTTTTCAATTGTCCTTCTGAAATTTATACATGTGCAAAATCAATTCACTTAGTTTAGTCACTCTGTATAATAATAATGGTGTGTACTAATTATTTGCACTAATCGTATACTCGTCACATCTTGTGTATGGTCAACCGGACAAAATGACGTTTGCGAATTTGAAACTAATTATACCCTGTGGCGAAAATCTAGATCTTCACCTAAATTAAATTTTCTTTTTCGCTTCCATTATCATTATATTTCCCTTGTTTCATTTCACAGATTAAAAGGACAATGCTGGCAATACTCGTATATCTGATGCCAGTCATGTAACGATAAGACAGGAAAAAAATTTTTCAAGGTATGGACATCTTTCATATAGAGTTTATTTAAAGGATAAAGGACTACATCTTTTATGCAAGTGCTAAGAAACCCCAAAATTTTTATTTTTTAAATCTCTCCTTCAGCTATAGTGAAATCCAAAAATAAACTGCTTATTTTAAGCAGTAAATTTCTTCAGACGTACTCGTACATTTCTTACACAACAAACAAAAATCAATACAATCACATGACTGGCCTGTTCGTCCTTTTCAGGATTTTATTTGTTTGCCTTGATTCCTGTCCCATTCCAGTTTTTTTCCTCTTGCCTTGTTTTTAAGACAGGATTAAATGTTTTTAAAATGACTCATTGTTGAAACAAAAAGTGAGTGGGATTTGGTGGGAGTTTGTGTATTTTTGTGTTTGTACTTTGTTACGTGCATATTGTACGAGTATTTACTTGCTTTCAACAGGAGGAGGACAAGTTAAAATTCCCTTTTATTTTTGGAGACCGTTGTCGTTTTTAATTTTTTTTTTCCATATTATTTGCAACTGCCTTTTACATCGCTTTTCCTCTATTTGTAAAATGTGTTATTTTTGTAACAAAAACATGACCAAGTGCTTAAATTCCTTTCCGACACTTTTATAAGCTAGTTGAAGATATGTCGTCTGTAACAACAATAAAATAAATTTTTACACAAATGTGAAAAGAAGAAAGAAAATAAACTGAATGTGTGTGTGTGCATAAGTATGTGCTGCCAGTACGACACAAACAATCGTAAAAATCGCAAATATTCAACAGAAAACGGCTGTTCCAAAATAAGCAAAACAAAAAAGAGACCCCATACTCTTTCACGTATTATTTTAATACTAAACTTACACACACACACTTGCACTCCTACATACGACTACAGGCCCCATTGATAGTAGGAAAAACAACAAACTGCGAACAGAACGAACGAAACAAAGTAGTTGTTGAAACAAAAAAAGGGGTTATTGACTTCCTGTAATGAAATGAGTCAGGATATGGAAAAGGAAAACTAAAGAGTCACGCAAATAAACTGTTATTGAATTTTTTCCATTCGGCTTTTGTCTTAATGTAACATGTTGTACATTCAAAATGTTTTCTTTTTGTAATAAAACTATTCGCACATACATAAATATTATACACAAACTGTTTTACAATCAACAGATATTTTAATGAGAGACTTGAATGTGAAAGGCATTCGTTGAGAAAAAAAATGTTATACCTATGACAAATTACAAAAAGGGTTAAAAGGCTTAAAGCTTTCGAGCTACTAAATCGAGCAAAAAAATCAAGTTCTCTTGTTTGGATTTTGTATTATTGAAACTTACTTTTAACTTAAAACTTAAATGTTTACACTTTTCATTGTTTTTGGATATTTTTTTACGAATTCGTTAAAACTATTTTCAGAAAAATGCATATCAATGATAATTTCCAATGTGAAAACGTCAAGCCGCTGTTCTGAAAAATCAAAGCGTTAGAAATTTGGCGTTTCCAAATCGCTGAGGTAAACTGAAGCGAACTGATGGTCTATTTTACTTAAATTGTACTTTGAAGAAAATTTAATAGTTTCTTTTGAAAAAATATTGTAATAATTTGCTTTGGAAAAAATCTTTTTTTGATTTTAGTTTTTTTAAACTGAAAAATAAATTTCAATTTCAAATATGTATGTAGGTTGGTGTAACAATATATGTACGTATTTATTAGGAATTTAAAACTCCTTCATTTGTGTTTTATTATGACAAAATAAAGTTTATTATTGACCATACAAAATTTAGAAAAATTTTAAATGTAAGCGCTTTGAAAACGTTGCGTTTCCCAGAATATAGACGATAAATTTATTTAGTCCATTTTCCTGGGTATAATAGTAATAGAGTAACAATTTTGCATACATATGTATGTATGTACATACATATGTATGTATGTGTATATGTATGTGCATAAATAATGCAAAAATAATACATCTCTAGCTCTCTCCATCTAAATAAGTATGTACATATGTATGATACGTACATATGTATGTACATATGTACATATACACACAGGCACTTACGCATGTACATATGTATGTATGTAGTATATCTTAGCTACAATCTTTCTGTAAACAAATTGTTGTACTACAACTATTTAATTTATCTACAATTTTTCTAAACAAACCGTCAACAACTGAAACCAAACAAAACAGCTACAAAAAAACCCAGCAACAGCAGTACTGCAATTATATCTTTTCCTTTGTTTAAATACTTTTTGAACTTTTTATGAAAAGAAAATAAACCAATAACAAGTTACTTTTCAGTTGCACTCTTTAAATGAAGATAACGGTAGTGCTACTTCCATTTTTTCTACTTCTCATAAAATATAACACAGCACTCAATATCCATTAGAAAACATATTCAAACACACATACCCTCCGTTATCTCATCGTATTTATAACGGTATTGCTGTTCTCATTGGAGAAAGCTTTGGAGAAACAAACAAAAAAACAGCACAAATAACAACCACAACAACAATTGCATTAACAACAATAACAATGGCCTGCAATTTAATGGTTTTACACCTTTAAGTGTTTTGTTGTTCGTAGAGTAAATAGAATGAAGTGAAGAAATATGTATAACGGCAAAAGAGAAACAAACACATTCACGCACAAGCACAAGCACACAATCAGCATACAAAAACATAATTTTTACAACCATAGGAATATACGTGTGTGTGTATGTACATATGTATGTATGTATAAAGTTAGTAAAACCAAATAATAGCCGTCATTTATTCAATGAGGAACAAAGTAAATTTCCTTTGGTATTCCGTTCCGTTCAACGTTTACTTCACAAATATTTCTGATTTTCATTTAATATTAATTAGCCTTATTAGGATTATTAATTTATTATGAAAATGATTTTTTCGTTAAACAAGCTTAGAGACTTACTATTTTGCAAGAGATTATTAAAGTCTAAAAGACTTGTTGAAATCTGTGTATGTTAACTAACATCAAACAAAATTCTGAAAGGCATAATATTACCAGAATCCTTTATTAATTTGATGTATGTACATACATACACTGGTTGACAGCTAATTAGAAACGCTTCTATTGAAAAAAACATACTCAATTTTTTTTTATAAAACAAAGTAAATATTCATTTATTTCATAATATTTTAATTAAATATAGTCAATATTAAACAAATATAAAGTAAAACTTGAAATACTTTTCACTCTTAAAAATATTTTGCGAACTTATGTTATTTTGTTAATTATATCTGCGACACCTAATTAGAAACGATTTCGAATTATCAGATAAAAAAGAATTATTTTAAGCTATTTTACTTATTTTTTGTCAATACTTTGTTCCAAAGCCCTTTTGCTTTATAACTGCCTCACATCTGTTCCGCATTGACACTATTAGACGTCGATATCGCTCTACAGGTATTGTCCCTCTCGCTTTTTTTAATTCATCAAAAAGAGCCGCCATATTTGTGAAATTTTTGTCACTAATGGCTCTTTTTGCGTCCTCCCATAGATGTTCTATAGCGTTTAAGTCTAGACTGGATGATGGCCCCTCCACAACATTGATAGAATTACCATGAAAGAATTTTTTGTCAACCTTGCCGTGTGCTTCGGATCGTTATCCTGCTGAAATTGCCATGTTACAGGCTAATTTTCGTCAGCCCATGGGAGTATCACATTATTTAAGATTTGTACATATTATTCCTTATTTGAAATCCCATCAATTTTGTGAATTGGGCAAACGCCATTCCAGGAAAAACATGCCCACACCATAATTGATCCTCCGCCATGCTTCACTACTCGTGAAACGTAGCGAGGATGACATTCTTGGTCTTAACATACCTTTGAGCATCAAGACCAAGGCGATTAATGTTTTTTTTATTGCTTCAGAGCACCTATTTCCATTCGCTGGCACTCCAGTTCCAATGGGACTTGGCAAAATCCATATGTCGTTTTCTTTCAATTTTGGTCAGAAGTGGCTTCTTTCGTGATGCTCTTCCATGTAGCACTGCTTCCACCAAACGACGTGCAATAGTCCGCTTAGACACCGTGACATTTAAATTTCCCTGAATATCCCGTTAAATGTCCGCTGATGTCTTTTTTGATTCAGATTTGGAGATTCGTGTTATTAGTCGGTCGGTATGCGCTGATGTTTTTCTGGGTCTTTTCTTGCGTGGAAAGTTTGCTATAGTCTAATTTTTTTAATATGATGGAGGGCATTAAATACCATTTTTTGGAACACTCCAGACTTACAAAGTTCAAAAATTGCGCTCCGTTTTTCAGGACTACAACTTTTTGCTTTTTTCATCATAAATCTTAAGAATTATAATTCCTTATTTATCAGAAAAGCTTTAAATTAAATTTACTTACCGTAAAAATATATAACATTTATTTAAAAAGCTTTAAACAAATAAAATATGTATAAAAAATTGCGCGTTTCTAATTAGGTGTCACACGTATTTATGATTTTACTAAACGATATGTACACAACTTTGTGAAATTTTAACGTATTTTAAAATTAAAAACAAGAAAACTGAGTTCATATGATGACAAAAAGAGTGATGAATAAAATACAATAATTTTAAACAAAAAGTATTACGGTAAATTTGCAAAAACTTCAATAATGATTACCAAGCTCTAATATAAAAACTGCGTTTCTAATTAGCTGTCAACCAGTGTATGTATGTGGCCCAGAAAGACCGAAGTGGTGTGAATTCCTTATAACTTTTTTATTATAATTTTTTTTTTCTTTTCTTTTCAGTATTTTGTAAAGAAGACTTGATAATTTATAATGGAGCAATACACAATTGAACAACGTGCCCAAATTGTTGAAATTTACTTTTCAAATCAACGGTCCATTGTGTTGACTCAGCGTGCATACCGTCGTCACTTTAATGTGCGAAGCAGAATATGGCCACCACTTGCGGGATATCATTTTTAATAACTAATCCAAAAATATTCCCCATAAATTTAATGTATTTAAAAAAAAAAAATTAAAAAAATATCTCTTAAATAAAAAGTTATAAGCAATTCACACCACTTCGGTCTTTCTGGGCCACCCTGTACATACATACATACATATGTATATAGTATATTCAATAGCAATAGACAAAATAACTTTGTAAGCCCTGTTAATAGAAGTAATCTTGATTAAACGATGCAAAGAAAGGAAATAAATTTATTTTTCTGCCAGTATAATTGAAGATTAATTAACGATTTAAACATATTTTAAGTTTAAATCGTTAATTATAATATAATTATAAAATAATGAGCATATGTACATACATATATGAATGTATATGTTTTACGGAAATAATCTCAGCAAACACTGAGCTAAGGTTGTATGTATCTTAAAGGATTTAGCTACTTCACCAACCATTTAATTTTTCACTTTCTTTGCTTTTATCAGAAATAAAAAAAACACACAACTTTATGACCTTTTTGTTAAAACGAAGAGAGGAAATTGTTGGATTTCATAATAAAAATACCGCAAAAAGCAATTTTCATTTTGTAGGTTTTTAACTCGCTGGTTGAACAGCAACAGCAGCAACAACAAAAAAAAATCTAAAATAGTATAAAAAAATCTCAAAAATATAAAGGAGTAAATAAACGTTTTAATGGAAAATTGTTGTGCAACAATACACGAGCACAAGAGGAACACCGCCAAGTTTGTTTATAGAACGAGTAAAAACAAACAAATCTGAAGGATTTAATGAATGAAATTTGTAGTTGAAATATCTATGTATATGTATGTATGTATGTGTGTGAAATAAAACTTTGTTGAAATTTCACACAATTAAACTTTGGTGTGACAACAAGATGGAATAAAGGAGGTTAAATAGTGTTTAACAACGCAAAATTGTACATCCAGTTGAGAATTCACTCAACCTCAAACAAATTTTTACTACTTTAATTAGTTTTGCTTAATAATTAGTAATATAAAGAAAAATGAAATTTAATTTAAGCAAAATTGTACTCACAATATCTCTTTGTAATTTGGATATATTGAAGTTAGCCTGTGCCAAACGTACGCTCAATGTGGCCACATCACTGGTCAATTGGGCTCTTTCGCCCGTATTACGATCCACCAATTTCAATAGTTTATCCTCTAGACTTTGATTTACTTTCTGTACTCGTTTATGGGATTCATAAAGACGCTCGTATTTATCCTGCCATGCTATAACACTGTCCTCTAGTTCGCCTTGACGCTCGGATTCTGTTAGACATGTGGCCTCCATGGCCAGTAAAAGAGTTTCCTTTTCCTGCAACGTTTGCTTTAAGCTCTCTATTTCTTTAGCTGCTACAGCGGCGATGGTAACAGCAACCGGCGCCAAAGTATCGCAAATATTCTGAAAAGAAAACTTTTTTTTAGTCGCTGATCATTTGTTGAAGATATTTAGAAAAGAACTTAAATCTCAACATGCATAAAAATATGCAAAAATAAAACAACAAAGAAAATTTCTTTTTTATGTAAATCCATAAGTTGTTTGACTTAAATATTGAAATTCTATTTGGTAATATTTATTTGCATTTCTTGTATCGAATTGTGATTGATTGTGCGTAAAACTTAAACACATATTTTAAAACCTGGTATTCATGAATCCCATAGATTGGACTCTACAGTCAATTAACTGAGTCAGTGAATTACATTATTGAAATGAAAAATATGTCCTTTAATAAAATATTGAATTAATTAAACATTTCGATGGTAAAAGTTTAGATTTATTTAATAAAATTGACATAATTTTAAGGGAAAACATTTATTCACTGCCTATTTTGCCTATAAAAATTTGTTCCTTGCATTAACAATACTAAACAGGTGGGCAAAGTCCATAGAAAAGCGTTCAAGCATACTCGGCCGGTCGCCTTATTTTTATTTACTAGAAACAAATTTAACTTTTTTACTAGGCAACCGTTACATAATTTACTCTTTTTGCCAAAAATGTATTTTAAGAGTCCACTGAAAGAGTCATATTTTGCATTGCTCCCAAATGTACATAAATGTTTTGGCACTGTTCACATCACAACGGTTTATTTTGATAACAGTCTATTTTGTGTTGTCTCTCTTTAGTTGTTATGAGTAATAACAACGGCAAATAACAGCCGTTGTAGAGTTTTTACACATAGTATGTACATATGTACATATTTCCTCACAATCAAATAAATATATACATATATTATAAAAATATGTGTTTTTTAATTTTATTGTAAATATTTAATGAAAACAGCCTCTACTGAAAGTGGATATAAACAATATACATACGTAGCATGTGCTTATCTTTACAAAAAAAATGTTATCTTTGATTTTTGTTCTGAAACAAGTTAAAATTTAGCGTTGTACATAAAATATGTTAGCATATAGTACATATGTATGTATGTACATAATTTGGTGACATTCATCAACAGTATAAATTATCCTGACAAGTCTTTTAGACGTTTACAATGAATATGCTTAATTTTACAAACAACTTTGACAGACTGAAAACTATCCAACAAAAACTTTTCTAATGTGTGGCACTTACCTATCATAGTACTTTTCGATATTTTTTATTTTTTTATTATTATTATTACATACATATTTATTTGCAATCTATCTTACGATAATAATCAAATGAGTTAAGTTAAAAAAAAATAACATGTCTGGTTGCTTTTAATTGAAAACAAAAATTTAAGTTATATATGAAAATGATATTTATGTACATATATAGAGTTAAATTAAATATTTAATATTATAAACAATAAATTAGGGAATACGATTATAACCATTTTATATATGTATATATATGTATATACATACATTTTTATTTCATTACTAACGTCAGTCTATCTACACTGTATACTTAAATGTAAGGGAGATCTAGGATATGATTTCTTCTGAGCCTTCTAACTTTATCAGTCTCATCTAAGAGCGTAATTGCTAGTATGTTTACATGTTTACTAAGCCTTTCTAAGTAATTGGAGCTGAATCTTCTAGTTTCGGATTTGACAAGAGGTATTTTCAGGTGTCGTTGTGTAGAGCTTTTTTCGTTAAATAAAAGGGAGCGTTTGTTATAGAGCGCAGAGCTTTGGACTGAAATCTTTGTAATATTTCTATATTGGAATTACAAGCAGTGCCCCATAATTCTATGCCATAAGTCCATGTAGGTTTTAAAATAGTTTTATAAAGCAGTACCCTATTTTCATAGAAATTGGGATTTACGGCCCAGAAGCCAGTACATTTGCTTAAATTTGATGTCAAGTTGTTGTCTTTTCGCGCTAATATGCCCTTTCCATGCAAGTCTTCTGTCTAGATGTAAGCCTAAGTATTTTTTTACAGTATTAACCATTGAGAAGCACAGCTGGGCAATTTTGTCTTCTTGTTGTAGAAGTGATCTGACTTGACTTTTGGGTGTTAACAACAATGTTCCATTTCGTAAGCCAATCATAAAGACTATTTAGCTGCAGCTGCAAAATTCTAGTAGCATCTGTAGGGGTTTCACTACAACATAAGAATACTGTGTCGTCGGCATAGCGACAAGTAGCGACTGTTACATCTTCTTTTGTTGGCATATCATAGGTGTATAAAGTATATAAAATCGGTCCAAGGACGCTTCCTTGTGGGATTCCAGCTTCTATTTGACAAATGTGAAAAAAGTCGTTGTTGACTTTGACGTAGAAACATCTGTCTTTCAGATATGATAAATAGAATAAATATAATGGAGCAGGACGCAAGTTTTTCAATTTGTATAATAATCCCTCATGCCATTTTCGATATGAAACTATTCACCTTCTACATGATTTAGAAGTAATGAAGAAATGACTTGATTAGTATCTGATATATATGTATGTAAGCTGTTGTTATTGGCAATCGTTTTAATGAAAATGGATTAAACAATTTGAGTAATACTTACATACATACATACATACATATGTATGTACATTTGTTCAAAAAAGAAAACTTGACCGAAATGTGGTTTAAAATGTTTACAAAATTGTTTATCAACTTATGCTTTTCTAAATTTTGTTAGTTGGACAGTTTTTAATACTGTTGGTTTTAAGAGCTTTTGAGTAATTAGTTTCTCTAATTACTCTTTTATAGTGGCATTTTTAAGTAAGTATCCTTAAGCGAGAGTGATAAGTAATGGCCTCTAATAACTTCGCCATTTTAAAATAATTACTTAAAGTGCCAAAGTAGAATTCGAGAAAAATACGTTTATTAACATTTTAACAAATTATTTTTAAATAGAAGTTTACGCTGGATTATTATGTGGTTGTTTACGACCATATATAATTCAACAATAGTCTGTTGCTCTTCGAACAAACATATACATACACATGTACATATGTATATACTTACATACATACATATGTATATACTTACATACATACATATGTATATACTTACATACATACATATATATTTTTTTCTACGTGTACACAATCAACCGTTTATTTTCCCTCTTTGTAATACAAATTAAGCAAGAAATCCACCAGGCATTTTTGAAACTAAAACGTATTCGCTCATGCTAGAACAATTCCACAAAAATTGATGTAAGTTTTTTTTTTGCTAACCTCATGCAGCTGAGAGATGTGATTAAAGATTTACTACAAAATAAAACCAATAAAAAGTTAGTTTATTTTTGCGTACTTTTTGAAATGTGGTCACTCTGAACTGATTTCTCTTACGAAGAAAATAAAAAAGAAATTTTAACGACTGTTTGTTATTTAATTCTATGATTAAATTTTAATCAGAGTTCAGATCTTTTACTTACACTAAGAACGCGTAGTTAATTTCTTTACATACAGAAGGTGAAATATTTATTTAACAATACATATTCCTGTACTTATTCTTAATATTGTACATTTACTTAAAATTCTGAACCATATTCTTTATAAAGCTGGTGATTTTTGTTATAGATTTTTTCATTTGCAAAATAATAACATTTTTGCTTAACATTTTTTTTTTCAAAATATATTTTTACTTCTTTTCATACGAGTACATTTAATCAAAATGCTCCACAAAACATTTCATTATTTTGTCTTGTTTCCTAACAAAAGATTTGAATATTTTTTCCTTTTTTTTTTAATTATATTTCATAATTTTTGTAACACACGCGCTAAATGTTAGCACAGTAACTATTTTTTAGTTTAAACTTATTATGCTATTTAAGAGTTTTGTAATATAAAACGACAAAACAATACTGAAATTAATTTCAATCAAATCCGTTGAATGCAAATTATAATGGGTATCATTATCATCATCAACATCATCAGTAGCAACACCAGCACAAACACAGTCTCTGCTTTGTTGTCGTAGAAAAATATTATTATGATAAATGAATCTGAAGGCATAGAAGACATGAAAACGCTTCTACTGCATCCATACGTAGTAGGCATTTGGTTTTAGATCGACTCCAAAAAAGGAGGCCGTTTTTTGATTTACTTATTTGTTTTTCTTCTTACGATAAAAAAAAAAGTGTACTGAATTTCGATCGATTTAATTTTTCCTACTTGTTTTACATTCTGAGAATTTATCATAAATATCACGAGCAACACACAAGACGAATTCAGCTAAAATTGAGAGAACAGGTGATAACGTTTTTATGTTTTACCACCTCTTGGATGTCTTCGGTTTAAGATTGAAAAGTGTATTTAACAAAATTAAAATACATACTTGGAATTTCAATGAGTTTTCCTGTAGTCCGAATTCGTTTTGTTTAAACACATTTAAAATCGAAACTAAAACTCGGCGAATTTAAAAGTATATATTTATTTTGTTTGCGTAAAATATTCGTAAAATGTCAAAGAGAAAATATCTACTCCTAAACTGTACACAAGTAAATCAGCTCTGCTCTCAATTTCAAATGTTATGAAGTCGCTTGGATTAAAATCGTTATAAACAAAACCAAAGTTGTGTGTATTTCTTTGACTTCATGTCATGATAATGACAATTTTCTAAATTAATGAGTTTGGATGTGAACCACTGAGAGACTTTTTTTTGCTGAATTTTTATTTTCATTCCGAACTGTTTGGACAAATAATTCTGGAATGGCTAAAATCAACATACTGTCATTTTCATCCTCCATCAACAAATTTGAATGATACGCCACCGATTGGAGCCAATCAGCTCAATAGCGAAGAGGATGTAACAGATTGATCTTCAGTATAGGCGAACTTGCGGGTTTTACGGCAAAGTTTTCTTTTAGACTTATGTACATATATTCATATATTCTTGTTACAAAATATTTATGCATAATTTTCTGTCATCCACGACACAAATGTTATTGCCAGAACCGCCATGATTTCATTGTAATGTTGTCGTAAAATTGTTTTTATTAATACAAATTCTCTGTTAATAGTAATAGTTTATGTTGTCAACATTGGCCGCCGACGTCACTTATGTACTCTTATGTGCCATTGTTATAAGTTAAAAGGCAACTGGTATTATTAATTTTAAATTTTTTTGTACTCTTAGAGCAAACCGTGCTCCAAATCAATGATACCAACCGCCCGACGAAGACGACTAAAAGGCTACAAACAAACAAAATAAACAATAATAAAACATTATCATAATTATCAGTTAAACACAACGAAACGCAGGCAAATTTTGTTGAAATGTGTAATCAAAAATACATTGACACTAAAGACAGACACAGACACAGACACAGACACAGACACAGACACAAACACAAAAATCAAATAAAGAACATTTAACCAAAATGCTCTTAAAAGATTAAAACAAAACTAATACCAAACAAAACAAAAACGAGAAGAGTACGAACGAAGCTACCAAAATAGATAAGCAGCAAAACAATCTGTATAAAACAAATAAGTTGTATAAAATTAAAACAAATACAAATTATTAAATGAAACCACATTTTGTTATCATTAACAGTGAAACGTCACTGTATTTTACAGTGGAGAAAGTAACACAATACGTACAAAGATTATATATATTATAAATGCTGGTGTGTAGCCACACGCAGAAACACTTCCGCACATAAACTTAATCATTCATGGAATTGTACAGACGAGTACTTCATGAGAACGCAACAATAACAAGTGTCAGTCATTCGGTTGAGCTCAACAGCGACAAAAAGTGACCAAATATTTATTATCATTTAACGGGCGGCAGCCAAAACACTCAAAACCCATCATTGAAACTTGCAAGCGGTAAAACAATTTCAAATTCATTCATAAGAAAACCACAAAATTATATTCGAAAATATTGAAGATAATGACAATTTGTAGATATTTAAAATATTTTTATTTTTTACTTTTAAAGGGTTGCTAGGAAACAAATTGCTTTTTCAAGTTTCAATGTAAAAGTTGCACAATGGTGCTGAGTTGAAGCCATTTTCTATATAATTAATGGCTGTATAAAATTTGATCCCAACGAACTTAAAAATCAATAATAATAGAATGAAAAACACTCAAAACCCATCATTGAAACTTTCAAGCGATAAAACAATTTCAAATTCATTCATAAGAAAACCACAAAATTATATTCGAAAATATTGAAGATAATGACAATTTGTAGATATTGAAAATATTTTTATTTTTTACTTTTAAAGGGTTGCTACGAAACAAATTGCTTTTTCAAGTTTCAATGTAAAAGTTGCACAATGGTGCTGAGTTGAAGCCATTTTCTATATAATTAATGGTTGTATAAAATTTGATCCCAACGAACTTAAAAATCAATAATAATAGAATGAAAAACTGGCGCGAAACTGTTCATTTTTGTTCCGGCTTTAGTTTTTGACAGTTTTTGAGCCAGACATTATTTTTCTTTTTTTATTTATAAGAAAAGAGTGCGAAAATAGCTGCAAAACCGGTCTGATTGAGAGAAAGATCCTTAGGAGTGAAATTCAAATTGCACAGGTTGATGAAAAGTTTTTTTGCTGCTACTTAGAAGTTGTCTTTTAGCGTTAACATCCATCTAGTTCACGCTAAAAGGCAGTTCTAAATTAAAAACCAGTTTTTTAAATCTGTCTTTAGCTTTAAGGTTTTCATGGTGGTTCAGGTTTTAATCTTATCGGCAATATCGAGATCGGAAAGTGGACGATAGGCAGCATAAATTACGCTGATTTTCGTAATACAACCGAGTTATTTTGATATGATATTGCTAATAACAAATCGTTCCAGGATGACACTACAATACATGTGACGCTCAATCTGAGAATAAAAACCAGTTGAAAGACCAAATGACATTCTTAATTCATCACTTTTTATAGCTCATTAAAATTAAAGAACTTTACCATCAACGGCTGAAACTCTCTCTAACTCAAATAGTTTTTTAAACATACATTTCATCTACTTGAATATATTATCATTTATCTTAAATTATTGTTTTTTTTTTTATAATGCTAAAATTAAATTTTTATCATACTACAAATATTTTTATTTTTTTCTAAACGCTGGGTTTCTAAAACCGCAATTTCTCTCTCTCATTTAACTTTTGTTATTCCGTCTGCTTCAGTGCTTATTTTAACCCTTCTATGCACATCTTTTTTTATTTGCTCTTATTAATAATAATCTTTCCATTGTCCAAAATAAGTTTTTAGCATATTTTCGATACTATGCTACTATGAATGATGAAAAAAAATAATCATATCATAAAATTCAATTCCGTTTGCAAACCATATTTTAACTCTTCCGAAAACGAGAAAATCACATGTTATTAAAGTAATTTGACATCTCAAGAAAACTGTTCGGTGTGTAAAATTTTGTGATTATAAAACACATAACTACCCCAACCACTTTTTCAACTCACTTTGATATTTTTTCGACTTTTCTTTGATAAACGTGACAAGCTAATTTAATAAATTAAAATTAGGGAAGTTCCAAAAGACTTTCTCTACGATGAAAATTTTATTTGCTGTTGTGATTTCAAAATAAAGAAAACAGCTGTTTTGTTTGTGTTTTCTTGCAATTAAAAATTAAAATTAAAACACAAAAGGTATGAATTACAGGACACCAGAATTTCACACGATGGCTTTTAAAAGCACATGTGATTAGAAATCATGTGATTTTCAGACGAAGCACGCTGAAAAGATTATTCAGAATGGAATCGAATTAAAATTAAAACTATTTTGAAAGGAAAAATGTTTCTTATTTAAAAAAAAAAACCAAAAACCACCGGATTGAATTGTGCTTATGATCGGAGTTGAACTCTGGGACATGGCTCAATATGTATTAAATTTACCTTTACACCCAAACAAAAAAGGTAACCGAACCTGAATAAAATTTACTTCGTGCGTGTGGTGAGAAAAGCATTTTTAAATTTTTCTTAATGAAAGAAAAATTTGTGAAATTCCTCTAGTCTTGTTTTAGATTTCAAAAGTAACATATACAGCTGTTTTGTATTACATATATTCGGCCTGAAAACTTCATAATTAAAAATTTGTAAATTTAAGCCAATTAATTGTTTGGTTTTCTGAAAATCACAGTGGTGGTACTCAAACAACTGATTTACTTTATTAATTATTAACATTTTTTATGTGTTTAAATGATTTATCAGAAAACATTTAATGGTAGTTTTCTATATTATTTCTGCCAATACAGTGAAAAAGTGCCTGGAGCAAGTTACAAGAAATTGCAGTCTTTTAATAAATTGAATAATATTTACGCTTTTTCTGTGAAAAGTGATTTTTGCAGCAAAACAGACAAACAAGAAATCTTTTAAAGAGCATGTCATTGTTTTCTTATTGAATACAAAAAAAAATATTTAAAATCTTATCAAATGATTTGATATAAACCGATATCTAACTAGCCGGTTTCAAATCACATGTTGTTACACCGTTTCAGTGATTTCAAATCACTTAACTTTCTTTTTTTATATTTTTTTGGTATTATTCGATTATTTCGGCAAACAAACGCATTTCCAAACAAAAGTTAATTAATATCTCAACTCCCACATCAAATGTCCCATTAGTCCCTTCGCCATTTTCTATATATTTCGTCGTGTACTTTGTACCATTTTAAATTTGTATGAATAATTATAATTTAACTTTTGGCATCAATTTCATTTCCTATTTTTATCACTCTATTATTCGTATTTATTTCCCTTTACGCACCACCACATCATCAATTTTAATGCTTTATCACACAACCAAGAAATAAACTAAAAATATCCATTCAAATAAAAAGCAAACGGCGAAGAAGATTTTAAACTATTTAAAATATATACATATTTACGTATGTATGTATGTATGTACATATTTTCCAAGAAATTTTTGCTTTCAACAACGAATTGCAACAGAGCGAACTAAAACCACAATGTGTCTGTGAATTTCAAATATTTTTGCAAGCGAGTCAAGAAAGCAACAAAAAGAAATATAAAAAAAAATATCCTTTTCCTAAGAAAACTGCAAGATGAACGAGTGATTGGAGCTGAGCATAAGAACTTTAAGCTAAAAAGATAAAACGTAAGGAATAAAGGAAAGGATTTGAAATGGAGAAACTAAGTTTTTCATTGAATTAAGTCAACAAACCTATATATGAGTAGGTATGCAGTTGAGTAAAAATGGTATCTGAAGAGGAAAGGAGCGAAGACCAGAAGGAGGAGCACAATGGCCTTTCAGGGCATCATGCAGTATCGTTTCCTTAAATGTTTATATCGAAATGATTTGTGAAAAATACTTTAGGAAAAGTGTTAAGAAATTGAAAGGCAACAAGTTTTATTAAGTTGGAAAGCGAATAAAAATCGTAAACCCTACAATCTTTTGGAAGCAAAAAAATTCCATAAATACTCGTAGCAATCTCTTCATTTATATTAAAATTTTCTTTATTAACTTATCTTTTTAAGCCAAAATATAATTTATTTTTTAAGAATCTGAAGTTAAATTTGGTTTAATTGTAATCTTTTATAACATTAAATAACGCATTTATTTACCCAAGTGCTCACGTCACACATTCAGATGTGAAGATAAATTTGGGTTTGATGTACCAAGAAGTTCGTTGACAATGAGAAAAATAAATTGCTTAACATAATACAACAGTCATTCATGTTATTAATATTTAAAAATATTTTGATTTATTTTAACAATTATTAACAAATGTGTTTTTTTTTAAATCACATGTGTTTTGAAATCATGTGATTATCAAAATATTCCTCTGATAGAGCAACTCTTAAGGATCAAACTTTAATTAAACATAAAAAATTAACGAGATTCTACTCTATATCTGTGTGCTTTCAATTATTTATGTATGTGTATATAAAGGTCGTAAATTCGTTTGTCAGAAGTTTTTCATATCCATATCACGATTGCAATTTTGTTAAAGTAATCTTCGAAACAATAAAACTGTCTCACAAAAATCTTCATTATTTTATTTTGTACGCTTTTCAGCCTGATCAAACATGTCAGAACTTTTTAATGTAAAACACAAAAATTTATTACTGTCTTATGCGCCATAATTAATGATTCCTTTTGTGTTTATCTCCTTCTACGTTAACAATTAAGAGTTTTACTAAACGAAACAACTACAAATAATTCTGTGCAAAGAACATGCTGCATTCATTACTTTATGATGACGGAAAATCTTAATAAAATAAAACAACAGCAACAATATAAACTGAAAGAATAAAATAGAGATAGACCTAAAACCCATTGTGTACTTTAAGGCTTGAGCAATTAATATAAGTGAAAACAAATATAAGAGAAAAGATTAAACAATAAAATTGATTTCCTGAAAGGAATGAACACAAAGAAATAAACAAAAGCAAAAGCAAAAGAAATAAGAAATCGTACACATTCATACAATTTAAACAATGTAAAGTGCACTAGTTTTAACTTCAACACACCCACGCAAACACACACCCACACACACCTTCATACGCCAGCACACGCACACTCCCATATACACACACATACATACATAAGCAATTACAAAAAAAAAAAAATACCAACAATAACGTCTTAAACTCCAAAGTTTTACCATCCTATTTGTTCAGACAAAAGGCAACCTGACAACAAAAATTATTCTCAAATTAATCACGGCATTCTTTAAGGCATAACAGAACGTTTGCCTGGCAGTGTATGGGCACATTTAAGGATTAAAGCATTTTAAAATACTCCAGTTCACCATAAAAGTTAAGTGATATTAACATTTGTTTTGTATTTTATCGTTATCAAAAGCAACAAAAATATCAAGAGCTCATCAAAGCCATTATCGTTCATGCAAAATGTAATAAAAGACCAGCATTAGAAACTATAGAGCAGCCTATAAAATAAAAAGTAGATACATATGTTCTCACGTTGATGCGAGTCACAAATCACAAATGTGATTTTGAAATCGCCAAACTTGATCCAGCACGTGTTGGCATTTTACAGAATCGTTTTACATGTCTTCAAGCACTCCATTGTGAATTTGTACGGAAATAAACGCAACTTTTAATTTAAAAGACGCAATTGATTTACAAATCCAAATCAAATATTTAGCAGTGGTAAGGAGCCCCGCGATAACGTCAATGTGGTACGCATCGGTCTCCTGTTGAAGCCACATATTGTTGGTCACATATCTCAAATGCATCCACTCAACAAAACGATTATTGCGGCGATAAAAGGAATGAATAACGCAAAACTTTTCCCAAACCGAGCATCCACTTCTAATATTTATATTTCAAATGTGTCAAAATATGTTGTAAAAAATTAAATAAATAATTCTGGACTATAAGTTTCGCACACCGTTATTTGGCGGAAATTCAGCTCATTTCATCAAGAGATATGTATATTTTTTTGTATAGCCATAAAATTTTAAATCATAAAATTTTCATTTATACAACTAATTTTGTGAACAGACGTAAGAGAGCATTAAAAAGAATTTCTTCTCTGGCTTTTGTTGAAAATTAAACAAATGACACTTATTTAGTACAAGGATGCAATTCAAACCCCCATAATAAGCTGAAATTTATTGTTCCTTTTATAACCATTAATTTTGTCAGATTACAGATCTGAAGAATTTTTATGTGTACAATTTTTCCAATTCATTCCGGCTAAATTTAAGTAAAAAAAACATAACAAACCCTAAAGACAATTTTTAGGTGTTTAATTTGCATAAAATTGTTTTCGCTGTTTTGAGATCATCACTATAATCTTTGTATAAAATTAGGAAAACAAAACTCGTAAAAAATATGAATAAGCAAAGAAGAAAAATCAAACAAGAAATAAAATAAAACACAATAAAGGAAAATTTCTTTCTCTATAGAAAATTACTGTCCATTGTTTTATAAAAAAAAAATGTGGAATGATTTTAAATTGAAGATTATTACTTGACTTAAAGTACAAAGTCTTATTTTTTTTTCTCAACATTTATTTACAAAAAACCACAATTTCAAAGTGGATTAAAATCTCGGACATATATTTAGACAGCGTTCAAATATAAAGTTTTACAAATGAACTTTAAGGAGGTTTTGGCTTCTAAGAAAACTTAAACATATATGTATTTCGACAAGAAAACTAAAACAAGTGTATGCTGATTTTAAACACTATATTTTGAGGTTTCAAACTATTTTTATTTTTAGTTGCTACTACTCTAATATTAATTTAAAAAGCAACTATATTATTAATTATTTTTGTAATATATGACTTCTTCTTTCGCCCAAGTGATAATTGAGAAGAAACTGTTTTAATTAGCTGAAAAATAATATATATACATACATACATATACAGGGTGTTTTTTTTAGAGGTATAGAACTTCGAATTGAAATAAAACACAAGAAAATCGTTTTAATGTCCATCAATTTGGCTTTATTGGAAGGATAATTTTATGCCATTAATGTTTAAATATGATTTCGGGCATGTGGCCGCTGCGGCTGGCTCGAATAAAGCCAATTCTACAGGTCCAATTTTCAACCACTTTTTCGAGCATATGGGGCCGTATGTTGGCCCAATGACTCCACCAGCCCATAGAGCACACCAAACAGTCAGTTTTTGTGGATGTAATGGCGTCTCAAGGGTCTCATGTGGATTCTCTTCACTCCAAATGCGGCAATTTTGCTTGTTGACGTAGCCATTCAACCAAAAATGAGCCTCATCACTGAACAAAATTTTGCGATGAAAATCAGCATCTAAGTATCTATGTAAACTTCGCGAACTGAACCATTATTTTCGAAATAAATTTGCACGATTTGCAAGCGTTGTTCTTTTGTCAACCTGTTCATGATGAAATGGCAAACCAAACTAAATATTAATCACTTGACAGCTGACAAAATGGCCGCCAGTTAAAAAAGTGATGCCAACTTAAAGTTCTATACCTCAATAAAAAACACCCTATATGTATATATTAATGCTTTTTTAAATGTTTTTCAAAAAAAATCTTAATTAATAGTAAAAGTTTACAACATGCTAACAAAACATGCATTCGAAAATAAAGTGCATTTATTGATATTTAATAATTCACTTTAATTTATAATTCAACTGAAACTGTTTGTAAGAGATTCAATGAACCATTACATTTTTGCTGTTAACTTTAATGTTACTTTCATAAATAAAACTTATTTGGAAAAAAAAATAAATATGCCATTAACATACTTTTTTGTAATATTCAACTTTGATTCTGCAAAAATTCTTTCAAGCATAAATACTGTGGCTTGAATAAAATTTCGATTTCCAATTGATGAAAAAGAGACAAACAGATAAATTTTTACAAAGTTGTTCTACATAGTGGATGATACATTTATGCATTTTTTTTATTTTAATTCATTATTTTATTAGTTGTGGAAATGGTGGCATGGCAACAACGTCTAAAAGTTATTTGTTTTTACTACAAATTTTATAGTTTCATGAGAACGGAGTATCCTTTATTTTTAGTACGATGTCGTTTACTCCTACTCTTGCCAACGACTTCCGCAAGTTTCGCTCTCAGCGTTCATTGTGGGTTGATAAACGCCTGATTGCATCACATGCAGTTCGTAGTGAAAATAATATTGAAAGTTCCAAACTTAAATTTTCTTAATGGGCAGTATTTTGCACAGTAAACAGACACATTTTCGGTTAAATTTGGCATTTTGGTACTGATAATCGAACGACCGGTTTTTTATAACAAATTATGAACGGACCTAGATTTCTTAACATTAAAGGACAGCAGTGAAGGCTATAGCGCAACGCTTGAAAACGAACGTTTTTTTTTATCTGAAATAGATACCCGTGATGAAAGCGGCATTTTAACGCTAAAAACGATTTGATTTGTTTATATTAATTTGCTTTGTATGAAAAATATTTTTAATGCATTTGGCTGTTTTGAGACCAAAACAGGGTAGGACTAAAAAAAATTCTGTCATTGATTTTTCGGCATCGATTTCCATTATTTTAAAACTGCCCTATTTAACATTGAACTTTCTTTGTTTAAAATTTTACCAACTGATCGCCCATTGACAAAGAACGGGAAAGCCATGACAAAAACAAAAGGAAAGAACCTACAACGTGCCAGAAATTATTACACAACCTGTTTTGTAGCACATAATTTTGACATCTTTTGTTTAAATACATAAGAAAAACATTGGTATTGGTTTCTACGAGTACCCTGTAGGTCCACATTATATTACAGCTTCTAGCAAACACTCTAACATCAATTCTAAATTATGTTTAAGCTGATCCTGGTTTTGTTTCCGTCTGAAGATCAGCCATAACTTGATTGAAGAAAAGATACTAAAAATTAAATAGAAGTCAACTCAAGCAGAAGTGAAGTTTTCTTTTTATTATTTTGTCATTTTATCCTTGAAAACTGTTTTTTCATCCCATCCCCACAATATTAAAAACCATTTTAATATCAAATCCCATTGCTTATCTGAAGCACGATTCAGCAAGGATTAATATTTGTGTTTTCCAACATTTTGAAACAAAAAACCATTTAAAACTTGCAAGCAAATACAATGGCTGACTGCATCTATTACAGCCGCTCACGTATTGTATTGCATTCTTATTGTTTTTTGGTTGCTTTTTTTACGAGTAAGTCTCCGTTTTCTGGTTTTGTTGTCTTGCTATTTTTAAAACATTAGGTTTAAATAGTTTGTCTTCTAACCATATACATACATATGTATGTAGGTATATTTGTTGGTGCTAATGTGGGTTTCCCAGCCGTCCGTCTCATTATTGCTTTCCTTAATACTGACATCACGTGTTTGTATTTCACAGTGCTGTTATTTTCAATTTTTGTTTTTTTAATTTTCATTCAGGTTAAATGTGATACTTTAATAATAGTAGCATATTTTTTTTAAAATGAGCAATATCCTTTTACAGACCTACTCCCACTTTAAGCCTTAGAATACTTAAGCAACAGAAAAAATCAATAGTCATGAAATGTAACTAAAAATAGCCAAAATAATGAAGGCAGCTATTTATTTTAACGCGATGTATTTTTAGCATTGTGTTACATAAAAAAGGCACACGTTGTATACTTTCACACAAAACGTTGAATATCTGTTAAACTATCATTATAATTTTTTGCGAAAGCAATTTGTCTGCTTCGCGAATCCAGTTGGCCAAACACATGTAAGGGAACGAAAACTTCTAGACAAGTCAGTTTTACCGAACGCCTTTAAAGTATTAAGGGCATCCTCTTCAACATTCACCCTTATTGCAACTTGCCATTAAGTGTCCGCTCTGTTTTTACATACAATTATTACAATATAAAAGAAGACACCAAATAGAAACAGAAAAAAAGAAGTAATTTTGTCAACATTTCAACAAAAAGTTAAATTTGTCTGAAAAAAAAATAATTAAAAGTTAAATATTGAATCAAGTTGCATTAAATAAAAACATTAGTCAAGTGTGGTGAAGTGAGGAAGTGGCAAAACTTAAATGAGCGATACTTGTGGCCACACAATTCCACCGGTAAGGATCATATTGCGACATAAACATGAAGTTTGATTAAATAGATTCAACAGAATTCTTCGTAAAGGCAAAAAACAATTCTTTAGAAATATTTGTGTCTAAGCAATTATTGTCTGAAGAATCACGTGTTTTTAGTTTTTATGTCTTTTTTTGTTTCCATTAAATTCACCAGATATTCATATTATTCTGGTAGTGTTATATTTTTCCAGTTTTTTTTTTTTGTAAATTATAAAATTTTTGCCACAAATAATATATTGTATCATATTTTGTAATTAAATTTAATTTTGTTTGTTTGTGTTTATGAACTTTTTAAAGCTATAAATATCAAAATTGTAAGACTTCCATTCAACTTAGAAAATTGAAACGAAATGCAGAATACATACGATCGTAACAGTCTCAAACAAAACGGAATGAAGAATACCAAAACAAACAAACAACATCAAAAACCAAACTTTTACGCACAAATAAAGAACCAAAATAAAAATAATGCAAATATGTTATTATATTTCATACATCAAAAGAATCGCACAAATATGTTTTAGAGAACAGTTTTTCTCTCTTCATTTAACAGCACATTTTGTATAAAAAGAAAAAAAAAAACAATAACAAAATTTGGCAAACTTTTGAGATTTTGTTTCTGCTCGCAATTGAAAATTTCACCCTTCGGCGAGTACTTGCAAAATGGCCACCATTAACTACAAAACACTGTTTTGAGAACTTCAAAATAAATGAAAACAAAACGAAGCATAAAACGCAAGAACTTCAGTTGAGGATAAAGGAAACCCAAATTTTTCATCAAAAAATATTCTAACCATAACAGGAGCATGTGTTCGCTGATTAGTCCTGAAGTAGTTGGAAACAAAACCAATTTTTATCTACAAATCGTATAAATAATGGGCATGTCGATAAAAAATTTCAGAATTTGCGACGATATCAAACTGCATTACATCCGAAAAAGGCATTGTTTGATGGTGAGTTTGGGCTGGCGGAAACGATTTCACGTTAATTTAGCTAATGTCAGACTATCACTTAAAATCTTCACACATATACTTATGAATGAAACATTGAAATTCTCGCTCTTTTATCATTGAACCAATTTCTGAACTAATTGAAATTTGTAGAATTTAATTTTGGTGGTAGAACACCACTATCCCAACTTTAGGGTTTAAAAGGTTACAAATTTTATTTTAACTTTAGCGAAAATTGCAGTCATTAGTTTTTTTTACAGGCTATTGAATTACACAATTCAGCCGAATGTGTTAAGAATAACATTGTGCAGCATTGGCGAAACATATAAACCGCAAGATATGGCCAACTGGATAAGCTCATCATAAAATAAAAACACATTTTCATTGTTCACTTGTACTGTGATAATATGCCACGTCACAGAATACAATTCCGTTCGGAAACGGAATTGAATTCGTCATTCATTCCTTTCTTTAAAAAACAACATATGAACAAGTTTTTCGAAATAGTATAATTTTCAATTTTATAAGCACAATTAACATTTACTTAATTTCATTCAGAAGAGCCCATTGAGTTTTGTCTTCTGAATAACGAAAATACGAATTGAATACCGTTTCCGAAAGGAATGTTAAGTGAACAGATAAAGATTTCAACAATTTACGAGTTTATTTAAATGATTCTTATTGACAAAAATTTTCGTTTAAACTTAGATATTCCACAGTTTCCACATAAAATTGCATTAAAATTAAAGTTAGCTGAAACTATTTCCCTATTTACAAAACTTAAAAACTGAATGGACAAATTTTCAATTCAACTATTTTTTCTTCAACTGTATCAACTATTTAATGGCAAGTGCCTAAAACAGTTTAGCTTGAAACCAGTATAAATAATTTCTTAAGCAAAACAAATTGTTTCATTCATGAACTTAAAAAAAGAATATATTTTACGCTTAACAACATGCATTCAAACGTCTGCATGACCTCGTTAGGGTTATGGCTTCCATTGAGTTTGTGTTTAGCTAAGATTCATTGATGAAGAATGGAGATATGTACTCGTACATACATACGTACAAATTTTGTTGTACTAATGAATGGTCTTGCATAAGTTCGTGTTACAGCGTTTTTTCTTTTCATTTTGCAACATTTTGTTACAAATATCTTGTTCCTTTAAAAGTTGGCATTCGGCCAGTCATGTTTTGGCAAATATGAAATTTCTCTTACAAATTGTGGTTTTCAAAATGAATTTTCAATTCGTATATGCAACTGTAAGTTTTTAATTTTTTTGGTCTTGTAAAATGTATGATCTTTTTTGGAGGCAAGTGTTGAAATGTTGAGCCGAATGTTCAATGTAAGTACTTAATTTAAAGAATTAAAGTAATAATCATTAAAACTGTGAACAATAGACAACTAAAACTATTGATATATAAAATGGGAGAAAAAAGCAAAGTTATCGGTAAAAGAAAGTAAATGTATTCTACAAAGTTTATCTATAAAACTTATAGATCGTTTTTCTATAGAATAAGAAAGTAAAAGATATTTTTTCACTGAAAAAAAATGTATATAACAATTCCAAAGGAAACTAGAGTTATGCATAATTTCCTCTCATAAAAGCTACAGCTTTCAAACAGATAAGCAAAGTTATTGATAGTAATGTTCTTCTTCTTCTTCTTATTTTAGCGCTACAGTCCGTGGTGAACCTGGGCCTCAACCAACAAAGTTTTCCAGCTGGCACCGTCTTTAGCCAGCGTTCTCCAATTGTGCACACCAAGTTGGTTGAGGTCCCTCTCCACTTGTTTGCGCCATCGGTTCCGTGGGCGTCCTCTACTGCGTTGTCCCACAGGTTCGGAATCGAAGATGATAGTAATGTTATGAACAAAAAATAAAAATTATCGACAACTTTTTTTAAGGAAATAAATTTAACTAAACATCACTTTTCTGAAAACAAATCGATTACTTTCCTTCCTAAATATTTATCACTTTTCTATAAATAAATCGATCACTTTTCTGCAGTAAGCTAGAATTTCAAAGCAACCCAAACTTTTTTGAAATAAAAGTAAATATATCGATAAATTTCCATAGGAAAATTGAAGTTATCGACTATTTTTTGACACCAAATTAAAGGTATTGATAATTTTTCTAAGTTTACTACAAAAAAAAATAAATTTATCGATTACTTTTCCATAGAAAATTTCCATAAAAATTTTCCATAGAAATATTTATATAGTTATCGATAAGAAAATTCAATGTACGAGTATCACTTAAATTATCGATTGTTTTTTTTTATAGAAAACAACAGCTTTTCTACAAAAAGTAAATTTATCGACCACTTTTTCATAAAAAAATAAACTACACTATCACTTGTGTGTATAAAAAAAAATTATCGATAACTTTTCTAATAAAAAGTAAATGTATTGTGAACCTTTCTAAAGAAAATTAACTTTTGTAAAGAACATTAATTCGACTCAAGAAAATTAACTTTTATAAAGAAAGTTAAGTGCATCACTTAAGCGAACAATTGTTTTTCTGAAAGAAGAAGGAAACTTTGGAGTCAAGATGTCTACAGAAGAATAGAATCATCGACAATCTTTTAATAGTTATCGGCAACTTATTATCTACTTTAAAACTACCTTAAAAGTTAAGGAAGTTCACCACTGAGTACTGTAACAATTTTCAAGTTTTTGTTGTCGTGGAACTAATTACGGTTAGTGAAAAATTTAAACCATTAATAGAGGATCATCATTTCTTTTACAAATGATAACATATTAACACTTATTTTTCACAGTGTCGTTATTGCATCTACTTAAATATGTACATATGTAACACTTGTATGACATTTGCAAAATTTTAAAAACATATTTTTATATTAGTTTCAGACAAAAGTTTACTTAAATAGATTTAAATGTGTAATTTAAGCATATCATAACATTCTCAACTTTTGGCAATTTAAAATTTGTTTAATACTGTTGTTTTCCAAATAAAGGAAGAATAAAAAAAATTCGTCCTGACATTTAAAATCCTGCATAACAAAGGAACTTGTTTCAAGTAACTTGACTGTGTAGTGGAATAAAAAACATCAAGATTGAACAAGATTCTGTACGTTTGCATGCAAATATTCGGCTCTTACTCGTAAGTCGCAAGTACTCTTAATATTATTTACATATTAATCATACGCCACTACTGCAGCCACAAGAACTTACAAAGCACACACGCACAAAACAATTTCCAGCACATGCACGTTTAAACATGTACATACATACATACATACATGTGTATTTCAGTTAACTTTTAAAAACTATTAAGCAAACCCAGTTCATTGCTTTATTTCTGTTTTAGCTTCTAAAGCAAAATACCGCATGTGGAAACAAAGACAACAGATGGAAACTTTTTTCGAACAAAAAGTATAGAATACTTTATATGATAATTTATGATGTTCATAAGAAGGTAAAACGAAACAAAAGTTGGTACTGAAATCGTTAAACAACAAAGTATTATGCACTTTAAACTGGCGCAACTGTACTGTGACTGCGGCATTTAAAACGAGTTTTAAAAACTATACTTTTTTATAGCATGTTTTTTTGTCTCTAATATCTTTAAAGCTTTTAACAAATATAATTGTATAAAAATTTGCACACAGTATATAAGAAATTAAGCGTTTCATGCACAAGTTTACGGAAAACTAGAATTTATATGAAACAAAGTGACAGTGGGAAAAGCAGTTCCATTTTATACCAGTATTGTATGTTATAGAATAATTTAAAATCGAAATTATTTCTAAAGGAGACAAACGTCTTGCATTATTTTACAATACAAATTTATCGATAATTTTTTTTATAGAAATGTTCAAGTTAATCGTCAGTTTGCTCTAGAAAATCAAGTTGTCAATAACTTTTTTATAGAAACGTTAATTTTCTGTACTGAAATAAGAAATAAGAACTAAAAAAGCTAACGATAAATTTTTTATAGAAAAGTTAGCTTGGCAATAACTTTGCTAGAAAAGTTAAATAATTTAGTAAAACTTAAAAAAAGTTAACATCGTAATAACTTTTATGCAGAAATATTATGTACTCCATAACTTTTCTATAGAAAAATTAAACTTTTCTACAGGACAGTGAAGTTATTGACAACTTTCCGGCAGCAGACTTAAGCTATTGATAAGTATTGTAGTTTTCAAAAATCCGTGCGCAGTATATTGGCCTTAATTTTTCTTAATTTTAGATAAATATACGGGTACATTTCACACGAATTTTACAGTTCCTTAAAATGTACACAGCCCTTGGTTTTGTTCAATGTCTTTGGACAATATTCAATGGAGTTATTTTGAAGGTGATAATTTATGCAAAAAGATAAGTACGTATATACACATATGTATGTATTTATGTACTTTGGCTGGCCAGGAATCTTGACATTTAATGTTGATTGTCTTCATAAAAAGACATGTGTTTAGGTACTAATGTAAATATAAAGAAGAGAACACTCTATCGATTTGTTTAAATATAACTTACGCATTGAAATATAACATTGCACTTGAAGTTATGCCTTCAATTACCAGACTGCGGCAAAAACTTTTCCAAGTACTTTTGACTAATGGCAAGCTTAACACAACACAAGCAAGTGACTTGCCTAAACAAATTTGTATGGAAATCACTGAAAGACAGGTGTGATTTTCATATACATTGAAAAGTCTGAGTATATGGAAAGAGCATTCGAACCTACACACAAGACCTGAAAGACTCGTAAGTATTTTCTATACTAAATTCATTGAAAAAATTTGTGACGCTCAACAATTTAGTATAATTTTGTAACAGCCCGTAGAACCGTTGGATCAACACAAACGAGTTTAATAATTTACGTACGAGCTTCTTGTTAAGTTAATGCAATTTTAACTTTGTTACTTAAAAGAAGAAGTGCAACACATTTTCCAAAATACAACTTAGCAACCTTGTGTGGCAACAGAATGCATTTCATAACGAACCACACACGCACACACCCACACACACACACACACACACACAGAAGAAAACAAATTAAAAATTGTGTTGTTCGTTCATCAGTATGTTTGCACTCGCTTGAACAATAAACAATGAAAATCTTTGTAGATTCTTCCGAATGAAAAATGTCGTTTACATAAATGATTATAAGCATGCAAAAAATGTTGTGTAAATATCTCTTTGCTAACAATAATGAAAATAATTTGTTAGAATGTTATTAAAAACGATTTAGGTATCACAAGTGGAAAATTATATAATTTCCTTTTGAAAAGATGACAAAGTAATTGAAAATATATTTTACACAGTGGGACTGCATGCATAAAATATAGAATACAAGTTGAAATATAAGAGCCATTGAAGATAAGCGAACAGTGTCAACAAAAAACAAAAGCCGAAACCCCACATTAATTTTCCACATCAATGATCCAGCTTTCGTTCACAACATGGCATTTCATTTATGATCTAGTTTAGATATTTCTAACGCCCGCTAGAAAATATAACACATACGTCCCACGACACATGAACATCTAATTCGGTTTTAATGCCAAGTTTATTTAAAAAGTTTCCAAGTAAGTATTTCATGTTGTTTTTACGCAACTTGATTTGATGTAACGTGATCTAAGAAATGTATGCATTTTTACCAGAAAAACATTGTTTGCACTGGATTTGGAGGATTTCAAATTAAACACAGTAGTTGGCAGTTGGCAATTATGTTATTATTATAATAATCGCACAGCAGTTTAAACAAAAGAAGCAATAATACTTTTGGATTTTTTCTTTTTAACAAAAGCCTTATATTAAAAAAAAATTGAAGATGGATCCTTCATTACATCCACTTTACATATTTTCAAATGATTGTTTTATTAAATTTCGAAATTTTTAATATTCATTCTTCTGTTCGGTGCAATGACAAATTCAAAAAATCACAGAGCATTGACATCGATACAGCCGTTTTTGTCTTTCGTATATACATATGTATGTATGTATGTACTATGTACGTACGGGTGTTTTTTTTAGAGGTATAGAACTTCGAATTGAAATAAAATACAAGAAAATCGTTTTAATGTCCATCAATTTGGCTTTATTGGAAGGATAATTTTATGCCATTAATGTTTAAATATGATTTCGGGCATGTGGCCGCCGCGGCTGGCTCGAATAAAGCCAATTCTACAGGTCCAATTTTTGATGGACAAAAGTTGATGGACAAAGCTCCAATTGCTGTGCACGGTGGCGAATCGATTCATTCGGGTCCTCTTCAACACTTTGCTCTACAGCGGCAATTGTTTCTTCGGTGCGCACTGTTCGACGTCTCTGCGGATGCGTATTATCACATAGAGTAAACGTAGTGCGAAAACGATCCATGGTTAACCGAATTAATTGCTCTGATGACCATAAAATGGACGGAGCTTGCGGTAAACTTCGCGAACTGAACCATTATTTTCGAAATAAATTTGCACGATTTGCAAGCGTTGTTCTTTTGTCAACCTGTTCATGATGAAATGGCAAACCAAACTAAATATTAATCACTTGACAGCTGACAAAATGGCCGCTAGTTAAGAAACTGATGCCAACTTAAAGTTCTATACCTCAATAAAAAAAACACCCAATACATACATCTTTACTATGTATTAGTTGTGTCATGTTTTTGCTTAAGAACTGTAAACAGCGTTAACAGCAGATATGAAATTTGTATACATACATAAGTAGAGTTTGGCACTAAAGCAACATTTTTCACACTTATAATATCAAAATAAAACACAGTCTGAAAATAAAATGTGAACATGATAACGAGCATATGATGTTTGTATCCGATCATTTTAAAGGAAAAACAATAATAATAATAATCAAGGATGGTAACTAATGCACTTTAGAGACGAAAACGCACTCAAATGCATCCGCAAACAAGCTGACATTCTAGCCCCCAAAAAAAAAACAAGCACATGCATGCTCGTTGCTAACAATCATGGCGGTTACATTTGACTACATTTATGTACATACGAGTATATCTGTATGCAAGCAGCAGTTGTATACGTTTGGGAAAACTGTTATAAGAACTGAAAATAAAAGCAATGTTCGCATAACAACATTGCAGTACAGGGTTATGTAAATGATACCTACAGCAACTGCGGTCGTAGTTAGAAATTTGCACAAGTGTTTGCCTGTGTGTGATGTTGAATGTGAAGGTGGACAGATACCTGAACAAGTGCGCACTTATGTATATGTATACACAAGTATAAACAAAGTAAAAGGAAACAATAATTTTAAATAAAATAATTGTATAACAACACAAAGGTCGCCCAAGTAACGGTTAAGTGCATGAGCACACACTTGTTCATAATTAGTCCAGAGCATAAATACCAGCTCTCATCCCTTCAGAGATGATACATTTGGCTAGAACATTTTACTCTAATCACTAATTCCACGGGCGAACTCGTCAAGAAGGAAAACCTTGAGTTGGTGAAAGAACAGCACGTCTTAACTAAACTCGCCTGTAAATTGCCCACCATCATGTTCCTTAAGAAGGACAAGAATTTGGTTGCTAGACAACAGCACCTCGCGGACATTTGGATCACCGAAAATATACCACTAAGCCAATATCTACCAGTGCTTTCCTGCGTTTTTAGATTTAAAACAAAGCAAAAACGTTTCAGCCAAAGTAGGCACCTCCACCTATGACCAACGCCATGTTTCCCCGTTCAGGGTATCCTAGGGGCACGTTGGCTTACCTTCTGCCAATTAAGCTCTGGTGACGTTTTTGAAAGAACTTGCAAATCCGAAGTCATCAGTTTTAGTTGCCGTCACAACCGAGGAATCTCGTCTACTCCATATCCCAGAAAGCAGAATACCCTGGTTCGGAATACGGTAGAGCAAAACCTTCTACCCAGCTGGTACAATTGTGCTAAATTCAAAAAACTCTTTTATATAAACTGATACCTAATGTTGTTCTCATCCAAACGCAGATATTTTGTATTCAGAAAGTTAATTTATCCAGCTATTTTAATAGCATTTTGGGCGGTATTGATGGTCTGACAAATGTATTTTTTTTTTTTTTTTTGGGTATTATACTAAGTGGAGTCCTTCCTGCATGTTTGAATTATGCCATAGTATGGTACTAAATTTATCATGCCTGAGCCAGCATGAAAGAGTATTGTCATTCGCTCTCTCCTACAACGGCTTACATTAAGGTAATGATAATGACAATGACGAAAAAGTACTCGCGCTATAGAAAGTATGATGGTGAAAAAACGACATTGTGTACCTTTTCCTTGTGTACGCTGCTGTTATTTTTTTCCTTTGTCATTTGTTAGTAAATTGTCGGTAGAAAGTTGTGTCATATTACTGTTGCTTCAGTGAACATACACTCGAAAGAGTAAAAGCAAACATTGACAACTTTATTTAAATGAATCTGTAAATGAAGTTTTTCTGCGTACTACAACAGTGGAGGGCAAAAACGATAAACGCTCAAATAATTTTGTAAGAGAAAGATGTCGCTTTTTTATTAATTGTTTACCTGCTCACAACAAAATTTGTTCTTAAATATTAAGAAAATGGCGTTGTGTGACAAAAAAAAATTCAGTTGTTCCTAATTAGAAAAACGTTCAACTCCCCAAATTTTGTTTGTCTTTTTTTACTTTTTACAATTTGATAAATTAAACGTGTGTGACTTCATGTATTATAAATGTCATATTAAATGCCGATTGATCTCAACTGAGACTTGAGTGCCAGCAAATCACAAAATTTTGCAGGTAAAGATTCAAACTTTCATCGAAAAAAAGTTATAAACTAATTTTTGGAAAAACTAATTTTCGAGTCTGTTATTAATCTATAGGTTTGTTAGTCTCAACTTCGACATTAACTGAAGTTGATTTAACTTCAGGCTTTTCTTATTAACATAATAATTATTCAAATTCTGATTCATTCTGATTCTCAGCATTGGCCTCTGCTGCAACAGCTGTTGGAATAAAATCTCCTTCACTGGAGTTTCACAAATGTTTCAGTTTTTAAATTATTCGCAGAAGTTGTAGCACTTGAAGATTCATGTTTTTTTTTTGCAATTGTGTATCTATTTACTTGACTCAGATTGCCACTTTTGCAACTCGTTACAATTGCAAGTGAAATGATCTCGGAACTTCCTCTTTTCATATGCAGTTTTTTTACGGTTTTAAAGTCTTGTTGTCGTTCGTTTGCCTGACGAATAAAATTAGTTGCCTGGCTGCTTAGTTGGTTGTTCATACGAATATGCACATGCATGCTGATGGGTGGTTTAACTGACACACTGAAAACGTTATTGTCAATCGAGTTGTGTCAGTTTGTGTGTTGTTTGTGCATGTATTTGCTTTCATACATATAAATCGTATTAAGAGTCATGCTTTCAGAATGTTATATATAAGCATTTGTTAGTGCGTACAAGGTAATATGGAATCTTTATGACGAGCTTAAATCAAAAATTTATGAAAAGACTATAAGCAAAAGCAACAATTTAAAATTGAAATTAACACATGTAATGAAAATACGAAAAAATATGATTAATAAAGGAACGCTCTGTTGACAACAAAACGACTAATTTATAGTTCAATCTTATATTTTCGTTAAATTACTGTATGCAAAAATGATCTGAAATCACGTAGATGAAGTACTGTGTGTAAATAGTGTTCTTAAGATCGACATTCGCTTACAAATCACGTGTACGTTCGTTTTTGATACTTAAGTAATCAATATTAAGAACGAACAGACATGCGGAATTGGATTGTGAAATGAAAATGATGTACTCATCGTATTTACGTCTCAAATTTTTTTTTAACTCAACGTCATGCAGGTTGGCTCATAACGGATCCAAGCAATTTTAATTGTTGAAGCACATTGTCGCATGTTGACGATCAGATGATAGCGAGGGTGAAAACAATTTACATCCGCACCTGCAAATATGACATAACCTGATAAACTTGCCAACATCTCACCGCATAAGCGAAAAGGAAGATCACATAAGAAAAGTGATGTAGAGGAAAAGAGGTCAGAATCTAAAATTATTGCATCATTTTTTTTTTTGGAATTGTACAATATCATAATACTGTAGTTGTTTATTTTTAAATTTTATTATCCTTTATTCCATTTAACTGAGAGCTGAAGAAGTCATTTAAATCATCAAATTTTTGAAAATTGAAGAATAAGAATAACACATTCAGTTTGATACATTATGACCCACCTGACGGTCTTAGTCATAATTTTCACCGGCACCATCATGTTCACGTCTTATAGTCATTAAACTATTGTCGTTATAATTTTGCGAATAATATTTTAAGTCTATGGACACGAAAGTTGAAGTATGTATATTTAAATTTTTTTTTTTTAGGCAAAATAAAAATGTAACAGACTTAGACAGTATTGAGTTTATTCTATCCTACAGCAACATGTTTTCTGAAAATTTGTAAATATTAGTCGCAAGATTTTCAATTTATGACTCTTCAAAACCCACTTAGCTACGATTTTAGTAAAACACCGGTTCATTCAAACACCCACTTATTCTAAAGAGCCTCAGTTTTTCACAGTGATTGGGCGGTAAATCAGATTATACCTTTTCCACTAAACGATTTTTTTTTTTTTTGTTTTTTTGAGAAGTCAGCCCAGAAAAGAACAAATGACGCCAACCCCCTCGGTTTTAATAGAATTTGAAACATCGATTCATTTTAAAAAGTAACAAAATTCTATGTTTAATACAAGAATATACTTGTTGCGACAAAAAATGTTTTGTTGACGTAAACAAAGTTAATTGCTGGAGAAGCTTAAAAATTAAAGTGATAAAAATCACTGAAAATTTTCTTCTTTTTTTATCAATTCATTTTTCCGATATTATGCTATTTACTGGTTAGCATCTTGAGGCTACATCAAATAGTTTTCAAGCCTTCGGCATTTTGTTAAAACATCTATTACTAATAATGTGCAATAAACATGCCGACATACATACATACGTATTAATTTAGTAATTTTGAAGTCTACTTAAGTAATACTAATTCTATAGTAACGCAAACTCATACGCAGCCATGCATACAAATGTATGTACATATGTACATACGTGCATATTTACATACATATCAATATATCGTACATATGTATGTATATGTAGTTATGCTGGTAAATATGCATGCAGAAACACTTTTTTAATTTATTTACCTTTTCATTTTTTGTAGACATTTTGTAGTTTTTTTTTTAGCCAAGTAGCAGATTTATGCAAATAAATCAAAATGTTGAGTTTTTATGAAGGAAATTTTCCTGTCGTTGTAACAACTTCCTTTAATTATATTTGTTTCATTTCAGCCAACATTTGCAAAACTTAAACTCGTACGACAATATAAATAAATGTACACATGTACAAAGTAACATCCACACACAAGCAAGCAAACACACTTTTATATGCGAGTATGTATGCATGTGTGCACGCACACAAGCATAGACGACTTCCTTGCAAAGACAATAAATAACCTTAAAAATATTTTTTTACGTAATTTTTCTATTACTTGTATTGAAAGAAACGTACGTTAAATATTTGCACAATTTTTTTTTTTTAATTTGTTGCACTTTTATTTAATTTTTAGATATTTTAAAATTAAAAACTTAATATTTGTATTGAATTTTTTTTCTTCTAATGACCATTTCTTTATTCCATTAAGCCTTTGTGCTTCTTGTTTTTATGTTATAGTATATAACGCTTTTATCCTTCTACCGCAACTAAACTACTCCTGCTTTAAAAGTAATATGTATATTCCTTTGGCAAAAAAAAACGGAATGACAGAATTAACAAGTGTATTTGTAGTTGTAAAAATACTAAATAAAATACAGCCAACTTCGGTCCAGGCCTGCGCATTTAAAACCTTAAAAATCCTATCAGTTAAAGTAATTTAGGAAAGCTGTAAGTTTGATCATTTAAAATTTTGAAGACATTGCTTTTCAAATTTGTTATTTTAAACTTTCAAAGAAGAAGAACGAACATATTTAATTTAGCAATTTGGTACATTTTTAAAGATTTGCACAATATACATAAGTAGGAAAAAATACATATGTACATACATATGTTATATATTTTATATCCTTCAAAATTCGTGTTTATAAAGACATTATTTATGGACAGTATCAATTTAAAAGGGCTTAGAATGCTCGTGTGTATGGACTGTATATATACATACATGCATATGTATGTATATGGCTTTGAAGTTGAATGATATATCTACATACATATGTATGTATATCATTTTTATTTCGTACTGAAGATTGTTTAAATTTTATACATAGTTATAAGGGCTGGGTGGCTCTATGGTTAAAGTATCACTACAAAATCTGTGCATATTTAGCATGATTTCTTAAAAGGCCAAGGCAAATGTACATCGAACCCTGGAACCATGCCCTCTACGTCCACATCGTTCAAGGTGGATGAGAAAAAATCTGTTATGATTATTCTGCAGCGCTTTATAATTTCCTGCTACGATATATTTGCGGTATGTGTCGCCCTCCTAATCTTAACTATTAGGGTTGGATTAGGCCATATTGATAGCTGCTGGTGTAAATCAACTTCAAAATCTGAACAAAACAATCTTTTCCCTGAGAATTATTCTTCTTAACTAAATAAATCCAAAATGCCATCACGGAAGTAGAGACATTTTACAAAAAAAATTAAATGTGTATTTGTCTACATACATATGTATGTATCTAAGTATATTTTTATATTGTATACATATGTACATACATATGTATGTACATATGTATGTACATATGGATTTGAGTACAATATTTATCTTTATTAAATTAGTCGTTTAGGATGACCTCATATTTCTGTTAACGGTTAATTCTCCTGAGCTGTTCGTATTAAATGAGATTTTAGACATGAAATGAGATTTTATAGACTGAAAACACATATACATACATACATATGTATGTACATACATATGTAGGTACAAACATACACATACATACATATAGTATGTATGTATGCATATGTACAAGGGACATTCATAACAGTCTAAATTCGCCTTTTCGCTTTGGAAAAGGCATTCTTGAGATATCAAAATAGGTTGCACATGTACGTACATATGTATGTACATATATATGTATGTATGTATGTACGTAATGCGTTTTATTTTTTAAAAGAAAGCACAACATAGTAAACACAAACTATGAATATGTACATATATATAACTTTTCAAACTATTAAGATCAAGACGCCAGTAGGGGAAAAGCAGACACCTGAGCTGTCAAAACCACCAGCTATTAATTAAATATTTATGTACATATGTATGTAGTCATAGAGAGGTTTCCCAACAAACTTATTATTGCCATACAATACATACGTGAACCATTTAACTGACAAGCGGCAACAATGCCAAGTGCTAACATTTCAAAGTGGATGTATTGAAAAAAAAAAACGAAGCAGCACTAAATATTTCGAGTTGCCTGCGTCAACAGTTGTTTTCATAAATTTTGCTTATTAAAATATTTAGAAAATTTTTACATAATAAAAATTTCTACAATAAATATTTTAGCAACGTCAAATTATTAAACGGAATATATGTATAACGCTGTATACATAGGAAATCTTTAACCAATAAATAAATTGCAAATAAAAAAATGTAAACAATAGAATCAATACGGAAATTTCGTAAAAATATATTCGACGGAACACTTCGTCCCGTAAATAAAAACGAGTTATCACCAGAGGATTACTAATAGCAGACAAATATTAAGCCAACCATATGTTAGATTTTTTTACCGATAAATTAATGTTAATAAATGCACACGTCTATTATTATTACTAGACTATATAAAACGGCAACAAAAGCACTTTAATATATCTATGAGTTATAGTAATAGGTAAAACCTGGCGTGTGCCAAAAACACTCTCTTCAAAACCACTAAATTTGTTAATAATTTTCAGATAACCACCTTATTAAATAAATCAAACAGTTTTTAAAATGTCTCATGTGCGTTACGATAACCATAAATATGCCCGCCTAAGTCATAATGAAATCAAAACACAAAAGTCCTTTTCGGAGGATGAAAATGAAGAAATTGATTTAGGAACTCAACACGGTTTGAGACAATACAAGGAAGCGAATGATAACAAAAATCAAATTGTGAGCAGCAAAATACATCAAAATGGATATTTGGATCACCAGAGTAATGGTTCGCACCAATATTCGAACGATAATACAGAAGTGAATGGCACATCAGTCACCCTAAGAGATCGGCTGAATGACTCGCGTTTGATGCAATTGGCAATTTGTTCTTTACTTACAATTCTGCTATATCTATTGCTGTCCATATGTTTGACATTTTATCAGAAAGCTTTAATAAAGGAACTCAAGTTACCTCTGAGTATTGTCAGTTACCATTTGGTGTTTAAGTTAATTATAGCTTCTACAATTCGTGTTATTTACAAGGCTGTCATGGGCAAATCCAGAATTCAGTTGGATTTTCGTACGTCAGTGAGAAAAATGGCCCCCACAGGTTTGGCAAGTGGAATTGACATCGGGTTCTCTAATTGGGCTTTGGAATTAGTATCAGTTTCCCTGTACACAATGACTAAATCGTCAACCATAGTATTTATATTAATATTTGCCATAATATTGGGATTGGAAAAAAAGGTAATACTTTCAATATTTCACTTTAAACAAGATGATATCTATGAAATTTACAGAGCTGGTCTTTGGTATTCATTGTGGGTCTTATTGCCATAGGCCTATTTATGTTTACTTACAAATCCACACAATTCAAGCCATTAGGATTTATTTTTATACTAGTGGCATCGTTGAGTGGCGGCATACGTTGGAGTTTGGCACAATTTGTAATGCAAAAATCAAAATTAGGCCTACATAATCCCATAGATATGATATATCAAATGCAGCCTTGGATGATAGTAGTTCTACTGCCATTTGTTACAATATTTGAAGGTAAAATTCATTTAAAATTCACATGAATTTATTAAAACTAAATACTTTTCAGGCAAAGCTTTAGTGGAAGTTGTGAATAATATCGGCAATTATAAGGATAGTGTCATCTACATGACATTGTTGAAAATATCAGCTGGAGCAACTTTGGCTTTTTTCATGGAAGTAAGTGAATTTATGGTTGTATCTAAAACGTCCAGTTTAACACTTTCAATAGCCGGAATATTTAAGGTAAATAAGTGAAACATAAATTGTTTCTTTTTTGCTTCTAAAATACATTTCTGTTTAGGATATTTTTCAACTTGTGTTGGCTGTAGAATATAATGGTGATCAGTTAAGCGTTGTTAATTTTTTAGGCCTAGTTGTCTGTTTAGCTGGAATTTGTTGCCATATAATTCATAAATATTCAACTCTGACTAAATTCCAAGATATCAGTTTTAACGACGAATCTTCGGATTTGCATTTGAATGAGGCTTCTGTAAGTAACAGTGGCAGCGGTGCTGGTCATTCATCCTCAACGAAGACAAGTTCTAACATCAATGATTATGCATTTGCAACAACGAAAAAACATTCCTCTTTAACTGTTCCTCTACTAGAAGAAACCGATTCGGAAGATGAGGAGGCATCACCAATTAAAGACAATTCTTCAGATGTCATATTTGATATACTAAAACGTCGCGATATGCAACGATGAGCGTACATATAGTCAGATGGTTTGTAAATTATACCAATTTCTTAAAAGGTATTAAATGAATTCGTATACTGAGAGGATCTAATTAACCCTTTAAGCTCCATGTTGTAATCTCTTAAATTCTACGAACAAGGTAATATAAGTTAGATTTTATATTATTACAATATTTTTGTGGGGGAAAAAGAAGTTTTTAAAGTAAAAAAAAAGAAGTTTTTCTGGACCATAAAGGGTTAATTAACTGATCAAAATAATATAACTACTTATTTTTTTCATGGAACTTTCTTTTACAGTGGATAAAAGCTAATTTTTATGTATAAACACTTAAATTTCTCTATTCTCTTTCTTACCCTACGTAAAGTACGGACCTAATTACTTATTCACATTTTAAATCTCTTTGTATTGTTTTAAATTTTTACTTATCTCCTTATGTTTTAAAATTTTACTGTATATGTATATAATTTTTTACACCAAACTATTTTTAAATACCTGAATACCAAACTGTTAACTTTTTGTGTGTTAGTTCCCATAAAGTTAAGTTGAATTTCATAAGAATGATGCTGCAAAATGTCTATAACCATTTGAATATGTATGCTCATCCTTTAGACTAGGTTTTAGGTACTACCGGTCAGTATGAGCAGATTTTATAACATTTTCGTGTCAATAATGTCAGTTGACATAATTAGACTAAACATGTAAATTTAACTTTAACGAAAACAAGAATTTTTATGTCGTTCACTTTTTTTTATCGAAAATTGTTACTGATATTTGCGATCAGTCTTATGGTGGGTTTCTAATCACATTCTGTTAGCAAACCTGAATGCTTTCTGTGAAACCTAGATTGTTATCTTTCTTAGTCGAAGTGAAGAAATTAAAGCTAACAATGATTCCAATAGCCGCATGTAATTACTTCTTGGCGAAATTTAGTATGAAAAATCCATTTAACAAATATTATATTTGATATTTCATCGGTATATGATGTATCTGTCCGATATTTTAAACAGTATTGCCAAAAATCGTAAAGTTGTCTCTTAGTAAAGAGACAATAATTTACCATCAATGTTCGTTCTCTTGAGTTTAACACTTAATTTGATTTAAGTTCGCCGGCACGACCTACATTTTGGTGTATTTAACACAAAATGTTTACTACAGTTGTCTGTGTTGGTTTTTAACCACGACTACTGCGTCGTGGTAAATAAAAGATCAGTATATGTTGTTGCCGCAGTGTCGTAAACATCTACTAGTACTTTAACCAGCCTAAAAGGGAGCCTTACTACTGCGGTTTGAAAAGCGCTTTTAATTTCGGTCTGTGCTAAAATCCTACCAAAAAAAATCGGGAGAAATTTATTTAAGTGAGGTCCACGATAGGAAAGTTTCATTGTTTATACATTTATATAGAGAAATACATCTGTATTTAATAAGACTCTATGGCCGTAAATAGAAAGCTGCATGCCATAATATTACTTAATATAATATAAATGTGATAAAAATTATCTATAAGATTCTGCTCAGTAGGATTTCTTTAATAAATTCTGTTTTTTGTAAATCCTTTTATTATATAATATTAAATGTATCAAAATACTATATATGATCTAATCAATCATATAATATAATATCTTAACATTTTCTAGAGCAGGTTGAAAAGGCTACATAAAAAAACATAAATTCCCTTTAAATTGAAATTGCTTTGCTTAATATTTTATGTAAATATGAATAATGCATTTCAATGTTCTTTGCTGGTATATACATATTCAGTTGGATGTATATTAAATTTTCGCTGCATTCTTTAAAATTTGTTCGTTACTACTTAATATTTCATTAGTTTAAAAAAAAAAACTTACATTTCAATATGTTGATGAGGTTTTTTCGCAATAAAAGGCATAGATATCTTGGTTTAGTAACGTTAGATTCCTTTTGCATTTGTAGTAAATCTACAAAAAGAAACAAAGAAAAAGACTTTGATTGAAAACTATATATATAATTTAGTATAAGTTTAATTATATATTTGTACTGATATGTTGTGTTGTGTTTTATAAGTTGTTTAATTTAAATCACATTTTTATTTTATAATAAAATTTTTATTTACCTTAGGAATTAAAATTCCAGTTGTTTAAGCAGAATTATAAGTTATAATATTTGTGATCAGCATTTGAAACCATTAAATATGTTGAAAAACTAAACTGGCCATTAGTAACTGAAATTAAAAAGTTTTTATAATCAGTTGATATAATTTTTAAAAAATGTAAACGTATAAATGTATTTTAACAAATAATAAAACTTGAAATTTATTTTCAAAGTAAAGAAATATGATTCTATTGAGAAAAATGTTTTTGACATGAGAATAAAAGAAAAGGTAAGAAATTAAATTTTTACTGGATAAACTGCAATTCAATTATACGAAAGTTAAATTATGGAAAGCATTAAGTAAAGAGCTTAAATTCTAAAGGACATGTAGACTTCAAGTAAATATGAATATTTAACACATATTTTCTAAAATTTAAAATATGCGTCTTCTTTTTGCTCGCTTAGGATATTCTAAGCAACAATAAGTTTCATCCTCTTGATCATCCGAGTCAACGGATGCACTATTGCAAAGGCAATTTTTAGCAGCCGGTACACAATCATCATCGTTGTCGCTATCAGATATCGCAGATTTTGTATCATTTTCTGATACAATACCAGAATCTGGACTATCGCATAATATGGTGACCTCGCCGGCATTTGAAAGTGGGTAAATCGGTGTAGCTTGCAGGATTTTCCACTGCTCGTTGTAATGTATTCTATAAATCTCCAAAACAGCGTCGACAAATGGTGATATCATGTCAGATGTGCAGTGAGTCATTTTGATTAAATATGGTGTCCATATGGGAAATATTCCATAAATTTGACGCACAGCTGCTATGCAGGCTGATGCTATTATTGAAGGTCTAGCATTTGCAAATTTAAGATCTGGAAAACGTAATTAAACATTTTTGATTATTAGAACGTTAAAATTTTAGTATGCAACAAAACGCCTTCGTTAAACAATATACAGAGTTATAAAACACTGTATATGTTGTATAAACACCCCAATTCTAGCTATTCAGGTTTCTAAATAAGAGCGCAAATCTTTAAATGTTTTGTATTGTCATTAACGTAATTACTACACTCTGTGAACGTTTTATGTCTTAAGCTACTGCGGTTCGGAAAACGTTTCAACAAACTAGTCAAATTAAAGAAAGTTGTCTGATGGCCTCAAAAATATAACTTTTCTGCCATGCGTGCACAATTTGCTTAATAAGCGGATTCACGTTCTTCTTTAAACCCACAAAAATATTCACGGCAAACACAACACGAATGCAACAAAAAAAATTATTGCTTTTCGCACAAAGTTTCTAGACATGTCTCATATATAATAAACGGCATATTCTATATATATATGTACATATTAAAGTTTATATATAAATACTGATAAAAAGTAGATTGGATTTGTGGATTTAGTTAATGGTTAGCCGTTGTCATCAATTTGCAAATGTAGGTCGACTTGAGGGGAACATCGCAGCTCATAAACTATGATGGGCCAACAATGAAGTCTTTGTGATACAAACGTGTCCAAACGTGGTTTTGTCCAGACACAAGGCACTTAATGGTTTCAGGGTTATGCGACTCACAATTACAGTAGTTAATCGGAACCCCTTAAATAAGTAATAGTTAAGTAAGTCTTAAATATGATTTCAATATATGCGACTTATTTGTTTGTCAGAAACATTAAATTATAGTTGTTTATTTTGAATTGAAATTATATCTATATAATTTTATTTTTTAATTTAATAAAGTTTTAAGTCAAAAATATCAGTTACTTTGTCTCAATTACGGTAAGATTTTTTTTTTTCACTAAAACATTTCACCCAACCCCCAAATAGTTGTAATAAATAAGAAACAGAATGTTCAGCATTCTCTATATAAAAACTAAATAGTATAGTGTTTAACGACAGGTTTGGTTTTCTCTTTACATAGAATTTTTTACCAGGTATAATACTACACCTGTTTAACTTACAATTCAATGAAACATCAATTAAATCAAAAAAAGTTTCATTCAACATCGCTAACATATTCTCGTAACTAGTGTAGGGCCATGGCGTACAAAGAACAATACAGGATGATTCATCAACAAAATTATTTCGTGTTTGCAGGTCCTGCTGCTGATGATGATAGCTATTTAATATGATTTCGTTATTCCAGTGATTTTTGAAGACATGATAGTCTTGTAAAGTAATTATATCATGAGCAAAATATTCGGCAAAAGTTGCTGCTGTTGGACGGATTAAATCAAAATTAAACGTTCCCAATACTTTACACTCAACATTTTTAAATTCGTTCAGAGTGTAAGCGTCATTTAATAATTTGTTTAAGTCGGCAAATTTTGGCATATCAACATCAGCCTCCTCTATTTTAGCAGCTATAATAAGACAAGTTATAGCTGACAAATTGAGTTTATCCGCTCGAATGGTGTAACTATCCATAAAGCAATCGAGAAGATATACAGCTGAAAAAAAATTTAAATTAAATACCAGAATTAATATTAATAAGTATACAATTATAGTTGACGCTCTTTCAATTCACAATTATCCCAACTTCATTTCAGACATAGTTCTTAAAGTTGAAATTGAACTACATAATATGTAAATTAACAAATATTGTTAACGACAATTTATACTTAATTTATCTACAAAATTTCTTTGGCAATAAACAATTAAAAAAAATTGTGAATAAACTATTAAAAAATATGTAAGAAGATATGCACTTCATTTTTTCCAAGTTATTGTAAAATGTCAAAACCAAACATTTTATTCTAGAAATTTTAACATCCATTCGGTTAAACAAAAATTAATTACCTCATGTAATTCAGTTGAGTTCGCTTCGGTTACAATGGATAATTAATATTAGTTTTAAAAATTTAGCGGCAACTTTTTACAAATTTTGAAACACATTTACTAAATGCTTTCAAAATTAAATTATAGAAAGCAACATAGTTACCTAAATGCAAAGTGGTTCTAGAAAGTTTATGTTTTTCCGAAGCTGTCATAAGCAACTTGAGCAGCATGGGCCGTTGAGAAACTTGCTGCGAACGAAAACACACTAAACGGCGACTGAGTTCGGTCTCTCTTAAAGTTTGAAAAATGTCATCGGAGTAATCGGTAATCCAGTGTGTTTTATCTATGCGTTGCTAAAATAAAAAAATATATTATAGAAAATAGTTCAGAACAAATTCAAATATACACACCATCGGATTGCAATCTGTATGAAATATTGTGGTAAGCACACCGCCAAATTCAAATGTTTGTCCAGCCTGCATATGAGGTATTATAGGAGATGTGAAACTGTTTGTATTTTGTTGTTCGAGCAAACTGCAATTTATAAAAATTGTGAAATGAAATATGTACAAAATATGTACATAGATATCCCTCGATATATAATATATACATATGTATCTACATATGTACGTAGTATGTACAATCACATTAATTTATACTTATGTACATGGGATTATCATACAGCAGATAAGCCGACTGTGTCGCCTCCATTTTCAAAGTACTTGTTTAAAAAACTTTTAAGCAGCAAACATTTTATTGAAAAAAAATATTTTTCAATAAAATTTCCGTTGTCCTTTATGAAATTAAAAAAAACGATATAATTTATATACGAATATTATAATAATCGCGAAGAAACACCAAATTCAATACTAACGGGTCTTTAAAAACCTCATTTGCCTAAATAAGTAGTAGATTAATAAGCTATCAAAATTGTGCTGAACATACTCTATACAGGTAGAACAGTTTAAAAACGTTTACACGCAACATATTAAAATGTGATAACTAGGTTTCCTGGAACTTTTTTGCAATAAAAAAATATTTAAATAGAAAATATATAAATGTATGTTATATATTACGTTTACAAATTTTGTACATAAGAATACACACATACATATTTTTACAATTCTTCATAAACCTGCACATACATATGTTTTTATATTGACACTTCAAAATGTTTTAGAATAAAAATATATTCTATACTAATTGTTTTCTCCACTCACCAGTGTATAGATTTGCGTTCGTTCAAATTAAATTATAAAAACTAACCGTTTCTAAAAAATTGACAGTTCTTTGAAAAATCTTATTAATTTCAACGCTTCGAATAATTATAGCCAACAGTTTTAGTTAACGTTTTTGCTGAAATACTGTTTGCAATAAAAAAAACTTTCCAAATTAAATATGTAGTGATTCTATTAATCAGAAAATGCATGACCACATCGGCGATACTCCCATATGTACATCATGCGCTACTACAAAATATACTGTAGTTCTTTTTTAATTAGAAGTATTCTTAAAATTCTAAAGAAAAATAAATTTATTAGTTTCTATTTGCATTTTTTTATTAATTTTACGTTTGCTTGTTATTTTTTATGATGAGAATGAGCACTTGTATATAATGAGTAATGATTATGATAGATTAAAACAGGAATAGGTGCAGTTCTTAGACCTTCGTGTAAGTCTTAAAACTTCTTGTAACATGTTTACAAAGGAAAAATTATAAAAATAAATTTAAAAAAGCAGGTTTCCACCTTATTGGGATATTACAAATGAATCTATACATTTATAGCCTAAATAACACATAGATATGAGAAAAATTAAGGTCATTGAGATGTTTTGAATTGGATTTTATTTTGATGTTAATTCATCTTGTTTATCATCGTCAGCACCTCATTTGATTGATAGTATAGGACCACAAAATACCGATTACATACAATGAACACAAACAAGTGGTCGCAAGCATTTTTGCCATCAAATAAATTCTGGTAGACCACAAGTTTCTAACGTATTTCCCCTGAAAATAAGTCAATCTATTAATTTTTTTTAATAGTGCACATAAAAATATATATCAAACTTACTTATTTGCCGTATCGCTCCAAACTTATCGTATATTTCATCGGATGTAATTTTATAAGGAAGTAGCGTGCATACAAAAGGCGATTGACTCCTGGAGATAAATGTATCTTAAAATATAAAAATAATATGTTCTTAACTCGTGGAAGCAATTTCTGGTTTAAATAACTTCCATTGAATTAAAAACATTCAAGGTTCTTATTCAACTTCATTTTAAATTAACTGACATTGTTATGCTTATTCATGATAAAAAATTATATTCCTGAAAGTGGTTTAACTGGAATTGATAAAAGGACAGCGCACTAATTTTACTGTCGAGTCTTCTACCAAAGCGTCTTATTCTTTGATTAACCGGTAGAAGACTGTTTCACCGTGTTTAAGTTGAAAACTTTCTTTGTTTATGATTTGCACTCTTTTAAAGGTCCTTTGTCCTTTTGTTTGATACACAATTTTTTGTCTTCTTATTTTTCTAGCAAAAAAAAAGGAATTTCGATGTCTGATCCGAAAATTTATGTTTTTTACTTGCTTTTGCTGCAATTACTTCAAAAACCAGCGTTGTAATAAATCAAGACGGATTGAATTCGCTTTGTTAAGAATTTTGTTTGTGAAAAGGGGAAGAATAATCAAATCATTTTGAAACTTTGGCAACTCTTAAATATATGTATTAACCAAAAAGCGGCGTAATGATTCCTACTGAAGCCACCATCAACTTTACAAAATACAATCAACATTAAAATATTTTCTTAATTTTAAATATGTTTAATAGTTTATTAATTTAAAAGCTTTCCTGTCTCGGTCATCTTAAATAGCAAGCAACAAGTTTCGATTTGCAGCTCCTACTTGAAACATTCGGTATAAAATATGGAATCTGCATCAGGACTAACAACGTCAATTCTCTCAGGAACAAAGTTCAAAATTCAACAATCCGTACCTACTGGTTCGATAAAAAGAGGCCCTCATACAATTGTGCGAACGGCAGATTTAAATGATGGAATTGAAATTAAACGCAGATTTGGTAATTAAAAAAAAAATCAAATGCAGCACTTTCTACATCTTATCATTGATTTGCAAAATTAAATACTGCACATTTTAAAATAATCGTACTGAAAGAAAATCAGTTCAGTAAATTCAGATTTTGATTTAAACAAAAAAAAAAATGCTAGTAAACAATCTCAGAAAATATCTTCAATCAACATACTATCGGTCTATTTACCACGTTTTGGATAAAGATGAATGCATTTTTTCGTGAGTATAATATAAAAGTACAGATATTTGGGAATTAAATTCGTCCACATTAAATTTTTGGTTATTGTAACTTTAAAGAAAATGTCATCAATCAATATACTATTGGACTTTACATCTAACGTTGGACTGCGATAGAAAAATTCAAGGGTGAGTATAAGTACTTAAATAAGTATACATATCAATTTTAATTTGATTTCATAGTCTAGACATGTTTATATGTATGTATGTATCTTAAGCTTAAACAAAAACATAAGACTAGATTTTATTATAAATAAAACCTTTTTTGTAAAGAATAGAGAATTGATGTCAAGAACTACATGAACTCATATATTTACATTATAATTATCCTTGACCAAATACACAAACTTGGATTTGATATCTATAGTTTAATTTTTTGTTCATACATTATTTTCATAAGTAATATTTTGTCCTTTTTTATTGTTATTGTCGGCAACAAAATAATGAAAGATATACAACCAAATTTTTAAAAATGATGTAGGTTTAGTGTAAAGATGTAAAACTTATCATAGGATTGTATGCATAGTTTTTAAGATATAATCTATCTTTTTTTATTTCTTCTTGGAATTTACACATACATACATACGTATAGGAGGCATATTCCGAATATTATTTTTAATGAGTGATTTTAATTATAGGAAATTGTTCTGCAGAAAAAACATTTTACATATTTGTGAATTTAAGCTAAATATCTGCCGATTTAAAATTTGCTATCTTTCTATCTATCTAAAAAAGTTCAAAAATATCTGCTTCTACTTACATATGTATATATCGGAAAATAAAAGGAACATAAAAATGCTTGTGAAGTCAGAATTATTAAAAATTTGACAAATAAGTTATAATTATACCTATTGTGCACTCTTTTTGTAGTGTTACTCCATTATATTCAGTCACCCCGCTATTAGATTTCGATTCAAATCAAAGTTAAAAAAAGAAAACACAAAGATCTTGCAATGTAAATTTATAACTAGTTCATTGACTTGTATATGTATCAAGATTTAAATTGTTTCAAATATATAATATATTTTTTGATAATACACATTTAAGCGAGAAACAATACTAAATTTCGAGCTCTGAGGAGATAGAAATAAATTTATGCCGACGTACATATATTTTCATTTCGCTAATTATAGAGTTCTAATTTTGTTTTTAAAAGCCATTTCTATTCAGCAAGTTTAAATCATTTTAAATTACAATACAACAATCAACATACCATACAAGGAAGGCCACAAAAAATGCGCCTTTGGAAAAAACATTCAACTGAACTTCAATCAACATTCCTTTCGAGACTGAAGCAAAACATTAAATAACTACAATCAACATAACCAACTCAGCAACAAAAGCCCGAGGAACTTCTCAACTTTTAACAGTTTGGAAAGCTTAACAGTTTCTTAATGAATGTACTGTTTATTTTTAATATTTGAAATACATAAATATGGCTAATTTAAATTTTTGAGTCACAGTTTTTTTTATCAAAATATAACAAAAATATTTGTTAATTACATAAATAATTTGAAATTTTTGAGTCAAAGAATTTATAAAAATATACAGTAATTTTTTTTAATAACATTTTGCTTAATCTGCTTAAAATAATTATTTATATGAAAAAGAAAGTGCTTTAATTTTTGCAATTAAAATTATAAATGTTAAATTAATTGATTAAAAAATAAGTAAAAAAAATTCAACGAGCAACATATAGCAACTCTTCAACACACATTTCACACTTTATGATAAATGTAATTTTTCTCCTTTTTGTTTAGGCGAAGGTTCTAAGCCTTTATTTGCCGATATCCCCATTAAACAGGCACCTGTTGATAGCCATGAGACAAGTGGATGTAATGATCTTAGTTTAGGTTGCAAATCAAAATCACACCGAAGAAGCTGCTCAACAGTAAGTTCCGTCTACTTTATGTTATACAAAATATTTCTAAAAAAAAAATATATATAATTTTAGTAAACGGATTCTTAAATCTATTACATTCAAACGAATATTCAGCTTTGGAATTCGCTTGAACAATTTTTCAACTAAAATTTCGTTTGAAAAATTGTATGGTCTAGGAAAGATAATCTTTAAAAATTACTATTGGTTCAATATTCAGTCTTTAAAAGTCATTACAATATCAAAGCTTTAAAGTCACAATTATTAATAATTCTGCCGTCTTTCAAGATATTTTGTGCAGTGCTGATTGCCACAGTATACGTGAAAATTCTTTAAGCTGTTTTTTAGTTTTTTAAATACTTTCTGTATTGATGAAAATAAGTTTTTTATGAAAATTTCAAATCATTTCTAATTTGTTATCAACAGCAGCATACATATGTTTTTAACTAACAACTCCGATAAGTTAAAAATTTAACGTAAATACTATATACAAATTTATGTACATTATTAAACACATACATTGATTTTTAAGACAAATTTGTATTAAGAAAAATTATATTTCAAGGATTCAAGTTCACCCGAAAGATATCGTCATCGTGAAAACAAAAAACATTCATCTCCAATATCAAATCGACGTAAATCTCCAGGAAGATCCGCAGGTTATGAAAGGCCGAATCATACTCGTGATAAACATGCTTTCAGTTCCAAATTTGACAGTTCCAAGACTGATAAATATAGGAGAACGGAAAAGAGCAAAAGTCGTTCGCCATCGCCTTTAAAAAAGAAACAAGCGGAAAAAGTTCCATATTACCGTGATGAACGACGTGAAAGGGAACGTTTGAGGCGATTATATGGTCATTCACGCTCTCGTAGTCCTCCTCTGCCATCTAGGAGGAAAAGCAGTCCAATTGTGAAGCGACGTATTGAAAGTCCATCAAGAAGACGACGTTCGACAAGTAGGGAACATCATTATAGGTATTCACCACACCGCAGTTCCGGAAGAGATTACAAAAGGCATAGATCACGAACTCCTTCGAAAACTCGTTCTCCCCAAAGACATGAACGGCATAAACATTCAAATAGGGATTTAAAAAAAGATAAAAATGAAGATACAAATTCCTTATCGGCTGCAGTTGCCTCTGCTACACCTCAGTATATTCCAATACCTGTGCCTGTGCCAGCTGATTATACTCCCTATTCATTCGTAAGTAATTTCTTCTAAGCATATGTATGTCACTAGTTTCTAGTTTTGTTTTATTAATCTTAGAAGTATTTTAGTTTCGAAACTAATCAGATATCTTGTAATTGAAAGTATAATAGACCAATGTTTTCACGTATATTTCGCTTCTTTCTTTTAGACCGGTTGGACGCCACCACAATTGCCTTGGCATTCCACTCCTCATCGGCCACCACCAGCCTCACATTTTGTCCCTTTTCCTATATGGCCAATGATACCCCCCATAAGACCACCACGTCAAGCATCATTTGCTGGAATGCCACCACCTTTAGTGTATCCACAATATCGACCACATGCTTCACAAAGATATCAAACGCCTAGACACAACACACACAACAACTATCAATCGAAGTAAACTCTAGAAATCTTGAATCTAAGTTTTACATGAATATTTTTGAAACGGCTTAGAATAAATATAGCATAATGTTCTTAACTTCAAATAATTATATCAGTGTTTATATAAATATCTACATATGCGTCACGTTATGGTACAAAATTAATGAATTTAATGTACATATCTACATATGTATCTACGATTTGTAAAGTCGATGAAAATACCATTTTCTAGGACTAAGCAGACAAAACAAAAAATATGAAAAGTTATTTGCCTGTTGCAATCCAACAAATTGTCACGAGGTGTGTATGTATGTACATACATTCGCTGCCTCTAAAGAAGTCATATAGAAGAATATGTTATAATTTGGCATACTTATAAGGAAATTTGTAAACCTGCTTTAGTTCCTAAAACCAGCGAGATATGGTGGCTTTGAGTACATACATATTCTAAATAAAAGATTAATTTACATTTTATATTCAACGAAAATTAAACAAAAAAATTAAAATGTTTTATTGAAAATGGTTAATCGGTTCCTATTGCCCCATTTCAAAGATATTTTAACGATTTTTGGACAAAGAATGTACTGCAAAATACATATGTATGTACATAGCTTTAAAGACGCCAAATTTTTAGCTGTTAACTTTTTAATATAGAGAGATGCCATACTGTTGATAACTTTGCTTTTTTATCGTTGCAATTTGTGGTGTGTGAATCATTCTTTTGCAAGGATAATAGGTACATATGTATTAGTATTGTAAATTTAGTTTTATTTTTATATACATTCATATCTATAGGAAACTATATATGTAATGGCACTGCGCACATTAAATAATAAAAAAAAATTTTTACACATATGTATACATACGTGCATATCTTACAAAGTTTTGTGTATATGTATGTATCTATTATGTACATTCATATATGGCCTTTATTCTTAGTGATGGAAAAAGAGAAATTGCATTCATATGTGTATGCAGAGCCTTTTTAAACATTTGAGAAATCCAAGCTTAAGCATTTATTATTCAATTGGAACTTGTTGAGTATCAGACCACTTTTGATGTCCCTTCCCAAGATAAAATACTTCATGTAATATATAAGAGTTGCTTGGAATGCTTTAACATTTAGATATGTATATATCAAAATTTTGGAAAATAGGAATTAAGTCAGTTATGCAGTGAACGTACTATGGCTGAGATGTTAAGACTGGTGGCTTCACATTTAAGACTTCTTTTTTTCTCTATTTTGACATCAGATTTCTCAAGAGCTGCCAACTCAAAACCAAAAACTTTGTTATTTTTAATTTTAGTTTACCTTTTTGAAGGATGGTCCCCAAAAATGATAACTATATCGAAGTTACCAATTGAATAACTTTTTTAATGCTAAAAATAGTTATTCATTTTTAATGAACTTATATGTAAAAGCTTACTATGAAAATATTTAATTATTAATGCACTTATTAGTTGATACCTTTAAGCCTTATATGATCAGTATAAATATTTTCGTCCCAAAACAATTAAAATTAGAAAATATTTATATATTATCGTTTCAAAAACTTGTGAAAACTCATTCACATGAATAAAATTTCATATTTAGTGAGGAGCGTGGCAACCCTTTTTGGATATGGGAGAAAATATTGACGCGTAAAACTTTTTTACATTGAAGGATTAAATTATTTTCTCTCAATTTTAAAAAGACTATTTGTAAAAGTATAAGTTTGTAGTGTAAAAATCATAAAAATTTTATCATTATGGATATTCATTCCATTTGTCGTATTTGTTTAGAATATTTACAAAATGGCAATTCGTATGATTTGTTTTTAGTACCCGGATTGGCTAAAAAATTATGTATGTGCACAGCATTGTCAGTGGAGCCGCAGGACGGATTTCCAAATAACATATGTGGAGTATGCTATACCCGCCTTAGTGATATGGCCGAATTTCAAAGGTTATGTGTGGAATCAGTGAAGAAATTCCAGGAAATGTTGACCAACAGTACAGTTGTAATTGCACCGACATTTGATATAATGGAGGCACCGTCCACCGCACCAATTGAGGGTGTACAAATGCCAGAGGATGAAGACGACCATTTAAATTTTGATCCCTTGCTAACCAACCACAAAATGGAAATGTTAGAAAATGAGGAAGATGTGTTTAAAATGCTTGAAACTGTGGATAAGGAGGAAGTGGAAGAAATGCCACAAAAAATGGAAGAAAAAGATGGTGCAATTGAAGATTCAAGTGACAACGACAGAGACAGTGATGAAGACTTTCAGTTTCCAGATTTGGCAGGTAATGATAAAGACGATGACAGCGATAGTGACAGCGACGATGATAAGCCTTTGGCCTCTAGGATACGTAGCATCAAAAAAGAAGTTAAAGACGAAAATGATAATAAATCAGATACAGATAATAAAGATCCAAAACTAAAACCTAAGCGCAAAAGAATTCCGGCAGCAGAGCGGCACTTGCATCGGATAATAGAATGTCACATTTGTCATCAGAAATTCAAAAAAACCAAAAACTATGAGGAACATATGAAATATCACAACGACAAATTACCGTTTCAATGTGAGGTGGCAAACTGCAGGCGGGGATTTACAACAGCATACGGCCTACGTTTACATGTTGAACATTGCCATGACGAAACTGTAGAAAAAATTCCATGCACTCAAGAGGGGTGTGACATGAAGTTTACCCGTCGTCGCATACTTAACTGGCATTTAAAAAGGGTTCACAAACTGGCAAAGGAAGATGTTCCCAAATCCTATCCTTGCAATGAATGCGAAAAGGTATTTAAGTGTCCTATGGCTTTGAAGAAACACATGTTTAAACATACGGGGCAGGAGTTGCCGTTTCCTTGTAATATTTGTGGAAAACGTTTTGTCATCAATAGTGCTTTAAAAGACCACTTGATGCGTCATGCCGGTATAAAAAATTATGTGTGCCCATATTGTGGTGTGGGCAAGACTACACGTCAGGAATGGAACACACACATTGCTACACATAATACTGAAAAAAAATTTAAATGCCACCTTTGTCCACATGCTTCTCATAATAAGCAAAATTTGCGCATGCATGTTCGTGTTGTGCACGAAAAAATAAAGGACTATGCTTGCCAATATTGTGGAAAGCAGTTCGGAAAATCTAATGCATGTAAAATGCATGAAATGACCCACACTGGTGAAAAGAGATGTGAATGCAAGGTATGTGGCAAACGTTTCCTATACCCGAAAGGGCTTACTAAACATCTTAAGACTCATGAGAAACGTGTATTAAGGGCAATAGAAGTTTATCGCAAACGACAGGTGGAGCTGGGTGAAGTGCCAGCCGATGAGGCTGAACCAATACCTGATCTACCAAATCCTGAAAACACACAAGAATCTCATCAAAAGGTTGCCGATGAAATCCTCAAAGTATGTGCTGATTCGGTGAACTCAATACCTAAAGATCCAAGACGTGTTGAACGTGTTGATATCGCTGATTTGGCTGGCACGGCTGTTAATCCTATACCCCAGGTGGCTTTGCCATCTTGGTCTCCACAAATAAATTTTATGATGAAAGAAGGAAAATACACTTGTCCCGATTGCGGTCAAGGATTCAATGGTTCTGGGAACCTTAGACGCCATCACAAGATTGTACACCAGGGTGTTAAAGACTTTGCTTGCAGGTACTGTCATAAGCGTTTTGCAAAAGCTCAAACACTGAAACATCACGAAATGACTCATACAGGTGAAAAGCCTCATGCATGTACTCATTGTGATATGCGCTTCATCCAAGTCGTTGCTTTGAAGCGCCATATGAAAGTTCACCAGGAACGTCCAACTTACATACCTCAAGCCGCCTTTAAGGCTAAAGAAGAACTGGTGAAACAAGAGCGTAAAAAGTATGCCATAAAACGCGATCAGCAAAAAGAGCGTGAAGCAATAGCTGAAGAAGCACGCAAGCAATTGGAAGAACTTAAACGGCAGGAAGAGGACCTACAACGACGACAGCGGGAGGCATTGGCCAATGTGCCGAAAGCCATACCAAAAGAACGTTTACCACCAGGTGCTGATATTTCGATAGCAACTAATGTTTTACCCAGTGATTTAACAAGCACTCAAAGTACTATCACACCAACATCTTCCCCCGGTGGAAACACAGAAAATTCCACTTCTGACAGTGCTCTGAAAATAGAAACTGATGATATATCTTATCCGGATATTATGGAAAATTATTAATGTGATTTCACACCCTTATACGAAACTAGTTCGGTCATTCACGAAAAAAATTAAATTTACAAATTTAGGACCTTAAAGCTTATAAACGCATTTTAGTAATTTCAAATTATATGAACATTTTTTAAAAAAATTATTGTATAATTAAAAAATTATGTATAAATTAAATTTGTCTTATATTTTAATTACATACTCTTAAGATAAAGTTTTTTTTTAATTTAATATACTTTTCTAACAGTTTTTCTTTACTTTGTTGCAATAACCAAGATATTTTAATAGAAAAAATATAAATGTATGTTATATATTACGTTTACAACTTTTGTACACAAGAATACACAAAAAAGCTCATGCATATTTTAATAATTCTTCATAAAATTTTGAAGATGAACTTGTATTTGCATTGACATTTCAAAATGTATTACAATAAAAATATAAAAGATAATATAGTTTAAAAACTCATTTATGTTTCCTCCATTGACCAGTGTCTAGATTTGCGTTCGTTTAAATTGAATTATAAAAACTAAGCGTTTCTAAAAAATTATCTTTGTTTAAATGTAAATTCAACGCGAATAATTGCATTGACAACTTTTCCTCGAGAAATGAAATTCACACAGCTACAGATTACCCCAACTTTGTCAAGGCAATTCCAAATAATATTCCCTTCATCGGGAGTGATGCTCAGATTGAATAGCTTAAAATTAAAATAGAAAAAGGTGCTGAAATAATTTTTACAATAAAAAACTTAGTTGTTCACCAAAAACCTTTCCAAATTATATATGAACCTCTCTATTAATAATAAATGCCTCAAAGGTATTAAGTGTTTTTAAAACGCTTTTTTTAACTGGGATGTTTTATACAACCTGATAGATCTGGTTTAAGCATAAGATTTCAGGGACTAGACAGAAAAATCTCCGAAAATGTTTTTTTTATTCTTTTTTAATCGTATAACATGGCAAAAAAAATTCTGAGATATAATGCTAGCAAAATGTTAAATATATGCCATAGCCTGCATTCAATAAAAAGAAATTATTTGTTTCTATTTTGCAATTTTTTTTATTCATTTTACATTTGCTTGTTATTTTTTATGATGAGAATGAGTACTTGCATAAAATGAGTGATGATTATGATAGATTAAAACAGGAATAGGTGCAGTTCTTAGAGCACAATCTTAAAACTTCGTATAAAATGTTTACAAAGGAAAAATTATAAAAATAAATAAAAAACAGGTTTCCAGCTTATTGGAAAATTACAAATGAATCGATTTATAGGTTGAAAATAACACACAGATATGGGAAAAAATTAAGATTGTTCAGGTGTTTTTAAATTGTATTTGGTTTTGATGTTGTTTAATTCATCTTGCTTTTTATCAACGTCTAAACGTTTAAACGCCTTATTTGATTGATAGTATAACACCACAAGATACCGATTACATACATTGAATCCAGACAAGTGGTCGCAAGCATTTTTGGCATCAAATATATCCTCGTAGACAACAAAGGCTGTACCACGCGTTTCTGGCGTATTTCCGCTGTAAATGACTCAAACCATTAAATTTTTTTATACATAAAAAATATATTAAACATACACTCTTATTTGCCGTATTGCTCCAAACTTTCCAAAAATATCGTACATTTCTTCGGATGTAATTTTATAAGGTAAGTTGCGCACATACAAAAGACGATTGACCTCTGGAGGTAAACGTATCTTAAAATATTAAACAAACATACACTAAAACTCGTGCAAGCATTTTCTTATTTAAATAACATTCATTGAATTAAAAACATTCAATGTTCTTATTCAACTTCATTTTAAATTAACTTACATTGTTACGCTTATTCATTATAAAAAATTATATTCCTGAAAGTGGTTTAACTGGAATTGGTAACAGGAAAGTGCACCAATTTTACTGTCGAGTCTTCTAGCAAAGCGTGTTATTCTTTGCTTAACCGGTTGAAGACTGATTCACCGTGTTTAAGTTGAAAACTTTCTTTGTTTATGATTTGCACTCTTTTAAAGGTCCTTTGTCCTTTTGTTTGATACACTATTTTTTTTAGCAAGCAAAAAGAATTTCGATGTCTGATGCGAAAACTTGTGTTTTTAATTTGCTTTTGCTGCAAAATAATTGCTTCAAAAACCAGGGTTGTAATAAATAGTAATAGATGTGTTATAAGACTGCCAAGTACATTTAAAATATGATTGATAAAATGTAAGTAAGGTGACTATATTTGAACAGCTTATTAATGAAAGAACTGTCAAAATTATTGACGTTTCTCATAGTTTTTACATGTTGATTTTATCCCCCCAAGCGAAATATTCAAATAATCATCCAAACATTATTTGGCATGCAGCTGCACACAAAATAATAAATTGTCTAGGACGGCATAATACGGACTAGAGGATATTGCAGTGTTTGTTTTTAGATATCTGGACTTATCTAAAGACACCAATATCCTACAGGTAATTACTTGGCAGAGCATATCTTTGAAGTGGCAGTGACATTTGTACATAAAAAGCATACAGATACTCACTTCCAACACTTTTACGAACATACATACATATGTAATAATCTAACTCAATGTAAAAATACATATTGTACATACTTACACTTATTACTAAAATTTTTTTAATAAAACGATGTGCAACATCTCGTTAATTATTTAATCTTCTTTCATGAAGAATCTGTGCCCAAATATGTAAGTATATACATTCCTATGTACATATGTATGTAGTTATACTTAATTGTAGAGTCAAAGCGAATTGGCCTCTGCAGAAAACAACTTGATGTCAACAGGTTATCAAGAAACCAATTTATCTTCTTTTTAAACAATTGAAATAGGTATTAATTTCTGTGTATAATGAAAAATGTAGGTATTTATGTTTATTTTATGCAAGAAAATTTAAATAACTAAAGAGTATACATATGTACCTATAAAAAACATTACACTTAAGCTACTGGAATAATAAAATTTACACCTTTTCCCTAAACATGTCATTTTGAACGACCTACGAGATTTAAGCGCTTTCCAAAAGTTTTGTTATGGAATCTTTAGTAATTAGTTGCAGCAGAGCACCTGATTTAGGTCGGTCTTCTCCTTGTGTCCATTTACAAAAGTGCCTGAATAAACAAATAAACGCACACATATACTTATAAACAAAAAAAGTATGATATTCATTTACTAACGTTGCTACTTCAGCCAATGGAGTCCATGTGGTAAAATCTGCTTTTGGCATCCATTTTCGGTTCATTGGAGTGTCTAAAGTAACTGGTAAAATAGAAACAACTACAGCACCTGCAGGTAGACCAGAATCTTTGCCGGCCAAAGAGCGAGTAAGCTGATGAACGGCGGCTTTAGCCATACCGTAGCCAATCATGCCTGGAGTACCTTCTAAGGCTGGCTTGGCCCCAGTTAGTGCCAATAAGCCTCCTTCTTTCAAATGATGAGCAGCCACAGAAGCTGATATGGTAGACGTCCAAACACTTTGGCGCCACATTAAATCTGAATTTTTGGCTAAGTCTAGTAAATAGTTTTAATAAAGATTATGTGGAAAATGAAGAAAAATTTATTATTAAATATGTAGCTATTTGTAGTATACCTTTTTTAGTATTGCCACCAGCCCAACCCCCAGCCACACAAATTACAGCATCCAATTTGTTGCCCTGCAAGGCATCTTCAACTTTAGTTAAAACCTCCTGCTCCTGTTCCGGCCATGAAGCATCACGAGGCACAACAATACTTTTATCAGCCTGATCATTTTCGCTCAAATCAATACTTCCAACCCACTTTTGCAAGCAAGAAAATATACCAATATTTATTAGTAGAAATTTACTTAATAAAAGGTCGTTGCAATTAAATAATTATTTTCATGCATTTTTGACTCACATAATTTTTACTTTTAAAGTGAGAAACACAAGCAGCACCTAATGCTCCTTTTCCACCGTATACCAACACGCGACCTACCGACATGATTATTGTGTCTTATTTAATCTACAGCAAAACGAAGCTTTTGCAGTAAAGGCAAAATACAACTAAATAAAGTTGATTTAGAGATTGTTGAAAAACCAGTCAATAACAATTCGATAGGGAAAGTGAATGAACTACAAGTAGGTACACAGATTCTTAATACATTTCAAGTCTGTTGATTAAGTAGAGAACACATTTACACAAAGCTTAAATCATGCCAAGCCGAATACATGAAAGGTGCAGCTAACAGCACAGCTGATACTATTATTGTGATTTAGATGCAATAAAGCCATTAGAGCAGGTCATCGCTTATCTTATAATTGTTGTATATTTTTTACATTGCAAAACATGTTTGTGCATGCGTTTTGCACCAAAAATATTTGTATGCCTGGTCTGGCTACCCGGCCCCTTTAAAATACAAATATATTTTATAAATTTACTTTTTAAAATATAGCAGAAATAAATAAATAAACAAATAAATATTTGTATACCTAACTTGAGCACCAACTTTTGCAAAAGTGAGCTTAACAATCATATTGAAGAAGCTGCCGTATAACTATATCTTAACTTTAGCCTATTTCAATATTAGGTAACTTTGACGGCTCCCGTAAAAAACTTTTCTTACTGGCTTTTTAGTTCAAATCGGTGAAAACAAACACTTTTGACAGTTCGGCTGGAGTTTACACAAACAACTTTAATATATGTATAATTCATTGCTTTATTTGCGGCGGTCAGAAAAAGCTCTTGTAAGAAAGACCAAACCGCAATACAAAGGATTGAAATGTCAAAAACTTTTCTCAAGAGCAATGAGAAAAACTTAGCTTGGAAAAAATGTTGTGTGGAATTGATTAAAAATTATCAGGTGTAGACTTCATGTAATGACACTTGACAGCAATTTCTTCAATGCTACCAACATTGAAGAAGTGCCGAAAGAAGTCAGAAAAAAGCAAGAAAATAAAAAAAAGCGTGTCAATTTTTCTTATAAAATATCGTAATTTATTTTATTTATTTCGATAAATATTAGGATTTATAATAAACAATTGCGACTATGTTTAAATGAAAATCTCCTTCATAAAATACGTAAATAATTTGTTTAAGATGAAACAAATTATAGAGTGAATGGTTGTGTGTTTAGAAAAAAGGTAGTTCGAATGCCACAGCAGAGGCTTCCTAGAAAATTAATTTTAAAATAAAGTGCAATACATAAATTATTATGGTCAAGTGCTCACAAAATGGAAAGAAGAGTTAAGTTGAAATCTATAAATCCTCATATTACTTGTAAAATATGTGGAGGATACTTCATTGATGCCACCACAGTCACAGAATGTTTACATACCTGTTAGTATCAACAGCACAACATAGTTTCGTAGATTCTCTTTAATAATTCGAATACTAATTATTTATTTTCTTAAGTTTGCAAAAGCTGTTTAGTAAAGCATCTCGAAGAAAAAAAAACCTGCCCTACCTGCGAAAATGTTATTCATCAATCACATCCTCTTCAATATATCAGCTTTGATCGGACAATGCAAGATATTGTTTATAAACTAGTGCCAAATCTTCAAGAAGGTAAGTATCTAATAGTTAAAGTTAAGTTGCCGTTTGCTACCAAATCTTTCATTTATTTGTGTGCTTATTACATTTTTACACAGTTTAGCTAGAGTCCCATTTAGAGAAAAACAAATTTTGTATATATGTACGTACATACATATTTGTATGCATAGGTCCAACTGTGGTTGCAAATTATTGACAAGACAGCTTTTTCCCCATCGAACATTTTTCGTAGCTTATGCTAAATTATCATACCTTTATATGCTTAATTAGGTATTGTGGTAACACATGCATTTGGTATTTTTATAACAAAGCAGATGAGATGGCATGTGCCCCTCTTAAAAGGTGTACAAAACAAGTACAACTATTAGCGACTGCGGATGTCACAATCTCTTAATACTAAAGGGAAAAGTGATTTAGATCACAAAAAATTTTCCATACAAGTGAAATAGAAAAGAATAATGATTAAATTTAATGAAATTCTGCACGAACTATCTTTCCCTAATAAAGCTGAATATTAAAGCCAAATTGCCTTCAATAATGTCACTGCGAATAACATTTATTTTTCGATTAATAACTTGATTATTCTGAAACAACATGAAATAAAATATATTATACAAAGAAAAAAAGAAGCATTGCGTTAAAAATGTATTTATATTACAAAGCCCAAAATAACACCTCAAAAATATTATTCCAAATTCATACATATTTATGAAAGTGTTATTTACACCTTCAGAGATTAAGACAAAATAAAACTCATGATCTAGATGTAACAATTTTAATTTTATAAAACCTGGTATGAAAACGCCTGAACACGTTACTGTTCTTGATTTGCATATACACATTTTTAAATCTTGATTGATACCCCATCTATAGTTTAACTTTATAGTTTTTAAATTTCTTAAATATAGTCGATTCATACATGTATATAAATTTTCTCATTTTTAACATAAGATGAAACGCGAAGAGAGCGAGACTTTTATAAGAGTCGTAATATGGCCTGTCCGAAAGATCTGCCCCAAAATCATGATGATGACAATGAAAAGGTTATGGAAGCACATGCTGAATCTGATTTTCATAGATTAGACGAACAGGTCAACGTTTGTTTGGAATGTATGAGTAATAATTTCAAAAACTTACAAAGGCGTTTTATACGGTGTAGTTCACAAGCAACAATTACACATCTGAAAAAATTGGTGGCGAAAAAGATTTTAAATGGTATTGACAAATATCGAGAGGTAATATTTTCAAGAAATTTAAAGTGCATTAAAATTTGGTGCTATATATGTATATTATTGTATATTTTAGATTGATATTTTGTGCAACGAGGAATTATTAGGCAAGGATCACACATTAAAATTTGTTTATGTAACCCGTTGGCGTTTCCGAGAACCTCCTTTACGTTTACAGTTTCGCCCTAGAGTAGAAATTTAGGTTAACACACTCTTTATATAAAACTATAAAATGATTACTTTTTAATCTTTTGCGTAATTAAAGAAATCTTATTTTAAGAACCAGTTTTTAAAAATCTTATTCTAAATAAGTTTTTTTTTTTATATATTTATCAATGCTTTAAAGATTAATGTATTTATTTCCACTATTATATACTTTTTTTTTGTAACCCTGATCTTATATTTTGTAATCAAAACTATCATTATTATTTTAATTATTCTTCCATTATGATTTCAGACAAACTTTACACAAAGAAATAGTTTTATATATTTATATATTTTGTATATACACGAACACTATTTTCTAGATAAATAAATGATATATAAGGTTATTAAGAAAGACATTTGTGTTTTTTAAACAAATACTTCAGCGTTATAGTTATTTTTACAGAATGTTTTATTTTCATATATCACAGTTTTTCTTCCATTTTCATTACCTAAATACACCCATACAACCTGTCATTTCTGCCGCCACTATTGCTTGTAAGAGAAAAACAAATTATATATTTTTCTTTCTCTGTTCATATCTTACAGTAGTTTCTGAAGGTTAATTTAAAGGTTATTTAATGAAAAGATTTTCTTATATAAGAAATTAAATTAAAAACCGTTACTTTTCAATTGAACAATTTTTGGTAAATACCTATGAGCGTATCAACAATAAATACTAAACTAAAGTAAAAAAAAAGTGCTGCCATATTAAAAGTACAAATTTTTACTGTTAATTTGTCATATATAAAAGGTGAAATGTATATAAGTGTTACGTACAGCTGTTTGTTTCGGTTAATAGTTAAAAAATATACTACCGTAGTTTAAGATATTAAAGAAATATCAAAATTATTATTTTATATAAACACATATGAATGCTATTATTGCTTTGTGTCATTTTTGTGAAGCTCATGGCCCGTCTTCAATTTTTTGTACACAAACCCTCAGAGACACAAAATTAGATGAACTGTATTCTGCTGCCGCATTGCAGACATCAAATAGCGTTGCAGGGAAACAGTGCGCAGCTTGTAACTCAATCGGACTTAGTAATGGATTATTTAGTAAAGATAATGAAAGCGAAGCAACATTTTTAAGTACACAGCAATCAGCGCTGCCAGAAGTGGCGACGTTGGTGAAGCAGGCAGCAGTAAGAAGCTTAAGCTGTGAAATAAATCACAATAAAGAAGGGGGGTTTGTATTTTTTGGGGATACTTCAAGAGGACACGTTTTAAGTCACACATTTCACTTAAGTGATTTACAAGTAAGTTTTCAAAAAGCAACTAAATAAAGAATGCGAATTTATAAATTTTTTTTTAAGGCTCGTGGTTTTTATCAACTATTTTCGATAATAATCCTTATGAAAGACAAATATTTCCTATTGAACATGAAGCCATTTTTTGCAGAACATTTACGTAAAATATCAACTGAACTGCAGCATGGGGCGAAACGAATAAGGGAAGGAGAAGAACTAAAAGGCTCACCAAGACAGAGGAGACTTTCTGGTTCACAGCCTATAGTACAAACACCTAGGTCATTAATAGAACTCACAGGAGAGGAAAATGTTTTTGCTATCTTACATTCCCACTTTTCTTGGATTTTATTAGCTGGTTCAAGATTTTTAACAGAACATGTGACATTCGGCAACCTTCCTTGGTTACCTCCACAAAGTAGTAGTCATCCGCCGCAGCAGAGGCTTACTTATAATATAACAACACTTCCAATGATACAGAAATATGAAACCCTCGATGACGCAGAAGAGTTCTACTCTTTGAGATATATTAAACAGATTGTCAGAAAAACAGAGTTTGTATCGGTTTGCTTTTGTGCTTTAACTGGTATTAAGGTAGATACGTTTTATCATTATAAAGGGCTCTTTTTCTAAAAAAAAAAAATCTTTAGATCATTGTTCGTGGAGATCCGGCTCGAACCTTCCATTTTATGGTGTGCCTTAAAAAACTTTTGCCCGAACAGATGCACTCCCTTATAAGAATAGATGCTCAACATCAACATTCAATTAGCGCCGATTATAAAATTATTTCTATATCGAATGAAATCGCTGTTCCCATGGCTAGTTCGTCTGTTTTTCGAATAGATTTTTTAGAAGAACCTGTGGGTAATGTTTGCATAAAATGGCCAGGCGCTGCTCCAACAAAATGTGAGTTAAAATTTTCCTTATTGCATTATTGGATGTGGTTTACAACAAATTTCAAAATTACGCTATAGATAGAAATGATTAAATATATGAAAAAATGTTAACCAACATTTGTTTTATATGAACATTACATTTAATTCCATTATCTTGTATAAAATTAATTTCCCAATTCTATCATTTGCAAACTTGTTTGGATGATCTTTTTTTTTAAATAGCAACTTAATTTTGAATTTTACGAATACAAAGTTTATTTTATTTTTAGTGCCTGACTTGCTTGTCAAATTATTAAAAGCTGTTGATGAAACACGTTTTACAGAATTGGTTTTAAATCGTCATACTAAAGCGTTAGTGGAGGAATGGAAAAAGTATACAAATAAACAATTTTATAACATTCACATTAATTCTGGTTTCCTTTCGCAGTAAGGTCGTTTGCCTTAACCGTGCAAAATCTTCTAATGGTCAAGTTAAGTTGAAACGGGTACTTGGAATACAGCCACAGGATCAACCACTTTTAAATTACTGGAGTGCACACCTACATTAAGATTCAATTTTTTAACACTACACTTGTTCACAGCAAAGCTTAAATAAACACAAATTTTTTTAAAAAAAATGTACTCTCAAATTGTTTAGATTTAATTCGTAGAACTGCTATATTTATTCACGTCAGTTTGATGGATCAAGAAAAAAACTAAATTATAAAAAATTTGCTTAGAGGCTACTTTACTTCTTGTAACCACAGCTGGAACGACGACCGCGGGCACGTTCAAACTTCCGGCCCTTGGAGCGAACATACGGGCGAGTGTGAGAATGTGGTACACCGGGTGCTTTACCAAAGTGTTTGCAGGCAGTACGTGCGGTACGTTTGCCCTGCAACAACAAGCAGTTCTTTCCAGTGGGTGACTTTAAAGCCAACTGATCGAAAGTTATAACTTCACCACCAGCCTTTAGGATGCGCTCGCGAGCGGTTTGAGTAACATGTAAAGCACAAACGCTCATTTTTGGTACTGTCAATAGACGAACATCGTCAGTAACGGTACCAACAATAACAACAGTTGATTCAGGTTGTTTTGCAACTTTAAAGAAACGGCTTACGCGCTGCAATGACATTGGTGGCCTGTTTGTCTTGCTCATAAACAAACGCTTCAACACGATACGGTTGAATTTCTTGTTGGTACGACGTTGAAGGAAACGGTACAACTGGAAAAAAATGCAAATATATTAGATTAGCTATTCAAACAAATTTTTAAATAAATTATCAAAACAGAATTTTATCTGTAAAGCAATATATGTATACAAACTTACCTTTACCAACAGACGTAAATAAACATCTTGGGATTTGGGCTCAGTTCTGCGAACCTTACGATCGTATTTGTGGCTAATATCAATACCCTAAAAATAAAAAATATATGTTAGTCCATATTTATAGAACCTTTAACTGCATAATTTCACATTTCACTTATTTTTTACTTTAAGTTTCTTATCGATTGTTTACAATTTAATTTCTGACAAAATTTCCACTACAAGTCTTACCATTTTGGCGACCGGAAAAAGAAAGAGACGTAGTTTGCACCAGAGAAACGTCAACTTGACATTAAATATCAATGTGAAGTTTGCTGTAGTTTATTTCGTTGACGTTTTGGCTAATAAAATTTTATGTGGCATGACTTCAACAGGTTCATGTATATGCTTAAGTATTTAACAAGCGCGAGAACCAAAATATTTACTTTAGAAAAAGGAACAATATTACAGTTAATAATCCCTCTTCTCTTCTTAAAAGCAAATAATGTTTTGATAATTCTTCCATAGCTCAGCCTTAAGACAAATAATTATGCATTAATAAATATAAGTGAATGAAATCTTATGCTCTTTCGGATATCCAATAAAAACTTCAGCAAAACATTTAATGCATGTAAGCACCTGCTTATTTACTTTATCCCACTTGATTAAAACAATGTTTTCGGTTTTAATACTTCTTTTTTTTAACAATTTTCATGAACAGCACCATGGCTATAAATGTAGCTATCACAAATACAATCATTAACCACATCCAACATTTCCAAGCATTTCGTGAGTGGCCTTCTAATTTCACTGTTTCTTTGTTGAGAGCACCAATGTTTCGTTCAGTCATTCCAGAGGATCGGGAGACCATTTCTGTGTCCTTTTTTATAATTCTGTTTGCCGTTTCTGTCTGCTCCCGCAGATTTCTTGTTAACGATAACATATGCTCAGTAATCATTTCCTGGTTTTCTCGTATATATTTTACAGCTTCACTTTGTTCACCGCTGGCCGTTTCTTCAATTGGTTTTCGTCTTCTTAGTGAATCTTCTTGCAGCAATTCCTTTCGTAAGTCCGCATATAGTTTTGAAGATTGAAGTTGGTTCATTTCCTTAAGAGCTTGTTCTCCAGTTTCCGTAGTAACACCTCTTAGTCTATGCAAACTTTGGCGGTTAGCAGGTGGAGGACTGTCGATATAATTGGTAATTATTTTTAAATTTTGTAGTCTGTTTGTATAATTAGGAATTTTTTCGCTACTGTATGGACTGAAATGAAAACACATATGTAGATATTTCCTATGAATGTATTACTTTACTAGTGTACATACTCTTCCATGTTTTTGAGCTCCGCAATCATAGTGTCTAATGATTTGATGAATTTCTTTAAGCGCCAAAAATTGGCTTCATCCTTCGCCAATTCTTCACAGTTTGCCAATAGTGAACGTATATTTACATTAAGCTTAGTAGCCATTTATATTAGTTTATATATCTACTTATATGAAAACTATATTTTTGTTTTTGATGTAAACAAACACGTCATTTTTAAATGACATTTAATTTTAATCTATGGTGGCATTCACAATAAGATGAAGACGCTGTTAGGTAAGATTTACATATTTGCATATATAGTGACTTATCAATATTTTTGATGTTAATAACCCATACAACCTAAAACATTCATCAATACTTGCATCAAACACAAAATAAGCTATTTGATTATTTTCTGCGCCCTTTGTGTTTATATTCGAAAACAATAAATTGTGGAACCTAAATAAACGCAACGTAATTTTACCTTAATATTAACTGGCCTAAATTCGCCGTTGGTACCTTTTTATACAACTAAGTGTGCGTGCGAGTCGCCATTTTTTTTCATAGAAAATTTTCAACTGATATTACGACGAAATATATTGCAGTTTTTTTCTAAAATAAATTATTTAATTTTGGTTAAACTACATCAAAAAATCAAATAAATATAGAAAAGAAATATATAAGGCATTTCTTGTGTTGTGACTTATTTTTATAATATTATAGGAAATATCTTGAGAATTTGGTAAGTAATTTTGTGAAAGGAAAAACAGTATAACAGAAGCACAAAAAATTGTCGATGAGAAAGAAATGCCAGTGAGCGCAGTCTCGGAGCGAAGTAAATTGTTTGTCTTAATGTTCTTATTGATTTTGCATTTGGACTTTTTAATTTAAGGAAAAATAGAATTTTTTGAAAAACATTTTTAATGATTCGCCGAAAATGAGAATATTTTTATGCAGAATAAAAAGTACAGGCATTGCTAAATGTGTGCAAGTCTGGTATCGGGCGCTGAAAGCAAAATGGGTTAGCGTTTTTCGTTGTAATTGTGAACAGTTCTAGTTTATCAACGATCTTTCAAGTAAAAAAAGTTACTTAGAGTGTTGATAATTGGAAAATAAAAAGAAAAAATTAAGTGGAAAAGTAGCTGAAATCTCATATTTTTTGAGTTAAGGTCTCCTGAAGTTTTTCTATTATTTTCCACTGCATTTCTGAACGTATGTATGTAGCTATGCATGTACATATGTACAGTGGTTCACAGCTTATTTCAACCAGTCTTATTAAACAAGTTAAAGTCGATATAACTTTTGAATGAATCAAAATATTGACAAAATTTATATAGAATTTAATAAAAGACTTTCTTATCTGCATAAAAATATTTATTTTATTCTAAAACTTACATATTTATAATTTTAAAAACTAAAAATAATAAAACTTAGGTATTTCTATAGTCACAGCTTATTTCTATCATCTTATTGTAAGATCTTTTTCATTGACTTTACTTATCATGTAACGGTAAATTTCCAATAAGTATTGTTTATAGATATGATTTCAATTATTTGCGTAAGCTTTCAATGTGATTCCTACAGTAAGTTGATTAGGAGATACATTTTGAAATAATGGGACGACGCACTACAATCGATCAATGAGAATTGGTAATTCACCATTACAAAAATGGACTTTCCCGGCGAAAAATTGCTGAAATTGTTTGTCTTAGTGATTCGAAAGTGCAGTACATTTTATAGATTCAGGCACGAAAATAGAGTAGTCGAAAATAGCAGAACTGCTCCAAACAAAATTTTTAATGAAGCAGATGAGCACTATATAGTTAGAAAAATTAAGAAAAGCCCGACGCTATCTGATCCAAAATTAGCTGTCGAGGTTACAAATTATTTACACAAAACTTGCAGTGCAGAAACTATAAGCAGTGTCTTCAGAAACTATGAGTTTAATGGTACAGTAGCCCGAAAAAACCCGCTCATAACTAAAATAAATCAAGCTGTACGATTAAAATTCGCCAAATATGACATTACCAAAGACTTAAGTTTTTGGGACAAAATTTATGGGCAATATTAGACCAAAACGTCCGCCAACACCAGATATCGAACCGAAATGACCTAATAACAGCACTAAGGGAAGAATGGTCGAAAATAACTCCCGAAACCACAGGAAAACTAGCGAATTCTATGCAAAACACATTAAAAGTGTTAATTAACCAAAAAGGTAAAAAAAGTACAATGAAGTAGATAAATTTAATTTTTTTAAGTGGTTGAAATAAGCTGTGACTATAGAAATACCTAAGATTTATTATTTTTAGTTTTTAAAATTATAAATATGTAAGTTTTAGAATAAAATAACAATTTTTTATGCAGATAAGAAAGTTTTCTATTAAATTCTATATTTGTCAATATTTTGATTCATTCAAAAGTTATATCGACTTTAACTTGTTTAATAAGACTGGTTGAAATAAGCTGTCAACCACTGTATGTGTTCAATATTGTTATCTTTTGAAAAACGGTAACAGAAAATTTACTTCGCCCTTAGCCGGGTGTAGGTATTTTATCTTCTATGGTATAAAAAACATCCGTTTCGCTAACTAAAACGTCTATCGCATTTAATACTAACAATTGTTTAAATAAAATAATTAACAAAACGAAATCAGAGAAACGTGTACTTGTGCATATCCGTAGGTATTAAAAGTTACAGTGCGTAAAAAACTTAAACCTTTTGAACAAATTTTGCATATCCACGATTCTATATTCAAAAACTTCAAATGATATTACATTGACTATGTATGTTCGGAAATGTAATGGAAAATCTCATGCTATATGGATATGTATATATATTTGGAGATCGTTGGCACGAAAGTTATGCGATTCCGAAAATTTCCACAACATGGTTACTTTTTATTTGTAAATTTTTTGTTAATCTATAGTTCTCTTTATTTGCTCATTTAGTTGTTTTCAGCTTATAGCTACTGTATAAACATACACTATTTTTTGCATTTCTAAATAAACTTGTAAATCTGTATGTATGTATGTATGTATTGGACTGTGTTCAAAGAAATAATAGTGTTTTCCAGATAGCAGTAAACTTTTAATTTTTAGGAAAAGAAACTAATTATCAACTTATTTGCTTATTTATTATTAATAGATCCCATAGAACCATATATGATGATATAATATTGACTAATTGGCAAGAGTTTATGCTATGTTGTAACAAAACTTTCTGACTAATCAAAATCATCTAAAAGTGCATTATTCGAAATAACAAGAATATTTGGGCATATCTAAATATTGAAATATAAACCTGAAATGTACTTACAATAATATAAAGAAAGTTATTTTTTCCTAATAGTTTGTCGAATATTTCAAAAGCAGATACATATCTGCGAGCCATCGCGTTTATAATGACCTTACATCGATTTTACCATCAATATTGAATGCTGATCCCTAAACCAGCTGCTTTTATCCCCATAGATGTTCAATATGATTAAGGGCTGAATATTACAAACAGCACGGCACAACCTTAATTATACTGCCCGGAAACATCTCCGTTATCAACGCGGAGCGGTACAGCAAAATGATCTGATGAGAAAGGGGTTGATGTTCTTCAAAGTTATGCCGCTTTTAGTGCATGGCATAAAAAAATCTTCGTCTTTATGTACTATATTTTGTGTTAAACTTGGAGGATAGTAGTCTAAATTTAGGTTATGATTTCTCCGACTTCAATCTATTGCATCTTTCGAATAATTTATATATGCACATAGCTGAATGTAAAGTTTAATGATAGGCAGCAAGCATTTCTGCAGTCATATTTTGTATAAATATGACATACGAGTCATTACTGGACAGGTGACAAACGGTGTGTTGTTTAAACAGCAAATTGCTTGGCAAAAATTGCTTTTTTTACCAAGTTTAACCATCTTTTTATTCCAAACATGAAAATTTTGTCCTGGTAACCGTTTTAAGTTTATTGTAGCATATAATTCATTATCCATATTAAGACAGCTGTTAAGTTTTCTTAAAACTTTTTTTTATAATTTTTTTTTTTTTCTATCACTGAAAATCATGAAAGTTGAAAATGTTAAACTTGTTTAATAAAAACAAATTTTTGTTTATTTATTATTTATTTGTAATTTTCTAGCTTCTTGTTCCTTTATAAAACATTAATAACATTTTATTCTATATTTCGTTTTCCTTACAAAAACTTCTTCAGAAATAATTATCCAATAAAACATTGTTAATTTTTTATAAAAACTTTTGTGCTCGTCGCGAAAAAAATTGTTAATAAATAATAATAAAACTCGAATATTTTAACTGCCTAGAATTATGTTATATACAAAATTTTGTGCATTACGCACAATAATGGATTCCTTAGCATATTAAAAAAATATGAAGCCATAAGTGAAGCATCAAGTGATACGTTTAATAAAATTATGTTTTTGACTAAAATTTCGATGACTGGAAGTTAAATAAAGAACCACCAAATGGCTACCAAATTTTTAAAAATTACAAAAAACCTATTGAAATTTGACGTTGTGGGGAAGGATCAAAAATATTTTTTTTTAAAATACTTACACTTTATTGTTTTTATTGGCAGTACCTTTTTTGAGTACTTGTCAACTAAATTCAAGGAATCTACGGTGAAGTGACTGGTCGACTCTCTTCACTTAATAAAGCAGTTCCAACTTTAAAATTTAGTATAACTTTAATTGTTCAGACAGTCTGGGAATTTCCCTTCAACAGCGGGTGTCATGGTTGAGATATTTTACACTTGAACGGCCTTTGGGAATTATATAGTGATCAACAGAACTGTAATTTGTGGAGCAAAATTTATAATACTGGTTAAAGAATGATGATTATGTTGCGTCCATATTATGTCCATCATCTCCATTAAGCATTAATTTGGGAAAAATTGAATTCAATCTAGTAATCATCAAAGCTTAAAGGAACATTCTCATCTTATTCTAGGATGCTTTTGGTATAAAACAAAGTCCTTGTTTAAAACCCTTAACGTTTTTATTTTTTCTGTATCCATTAACGAATGTAATTTGCAATAATTAATGTAAAACCCGCTGTATTTGAGTTTTATTATTTATATGTAAATATTATTTTATTACGATATAAAAGAAACATATTTTTTTAAAATAAAAATACGAAAATTAATCCAGTAACGCATGAATTTTTTTAATATGGAATGTAAATAATTCTTATTCACAAAAATATTCAATAACTTCGTGTAAAAAGAAATTAATCTAATACTATTTATATAACTTTGAGCTAAGAAAAAAACAAATAAATTCTTTAATACTTTAAACCACGTGAACGAAAAATATTTGTTTTTAGAAACCCATTACTGAAGTTATTAACCCGATAACCCGGTTGTCCGTTCTGAAAACCATTGACATTGTAATTGCTGCCTGGCCCTCTGCTGACGTCATTAAGACCAGAACGTAAGTTTGGAGAAACATAAGGACGTTGGCTAGTAGATAAAAATGAATTTTGACCTTGTTGCGGCTGTTGCTGATTTTGTTGTGGTGGTTGCTGTTGTTGATTGGTTTGAAAATTATTTTGAAATGGCGGCTGCAAAGAATTGTTAGGAGGCTGGGGCTGTTGCTGTTGGTTGTTGATGCCGCCAGCCAAATTCGGCTGTGGCAAAAAGTTATTAAGTGTTGGATTGTTGTTATTTTGCTGCTGTTGCAATGGTGGAACTAAAGAATTTATGGGGAAAACAGGACCATTTGAAGTGGGTGTCTGTGTAGATATTTGTACAGTTTGTGGCCTTCTAGTTATTGCTGGTGCTAAATATGGTGTTATGTATGAATTATTGTTGCTGGGTATGTTATAAGTTTTGCCCGAAGGTGTTGCTACCGTAACGCTGCCAATCGGCTGAGAATGAACACATGGCTTAGCGTAATCGTAACCAGCAACTTCCTTTCCTCCTTGACTTAATTGTACATAGTTCTCAAAGTATTGATGAACCGAATGACCTGGAGCAGAATAATTCAAATTTATTAAAGACTCTCGCACCTTTAGCCGGCTGCTATTAAAATTGGGCAACAACTCAGCGTCACCTTTGATTTTTTCTATCTCTTTTATATTTTCTGTTATTTCTTCAGATATTTCAGCGGAAACTTCCGTTACAGGTTTTTGTATGTCTTTTGAATCAGCCTTGTCACTTAGAATTTTTTTTCTCATCATGTCGTTTTTGCTGACCACTTCTTCCTTATCTTCTGATTTTGATTCGCTAATCTGTTCCTGCTTTCCTTGTTTGGTGCTATGCTTTTTATTTACATACTCAAAGAGATCGTCTACATCAGGAACATCCGGTATTATACCATACGAGTCAAAGTTATCTTTAAATGCTTCCGCCCAGTTCTCATTTTTATGCAGCTTGGGATCAATTTTTAATTTTTGATTTTTATCATTTAAGTTTTTTATGACCGTTATTGTTTTTACTTGAGTTCCTTCCTTATTATTTATATTTGTGGCGGCATAGGATAAACTAATGTCCCGCTTTTCCTGGTTTGTCGATCGTCTTTTTATAATTCTTGTGCCAAAAGATTTAAAAAAATCATTTAAGTTTTCACCATAATGACTGTCAATACTGCTGTAATCTCTAAAAGTTGCTGCAGATGTCATCATTGCCATTAATAGAATAGAATACAATTTCTGTTAAAAATATAGCAATTTAAATTAAAATTGATTTACATTTTCATCATAAGGAAGATTATTTATTTTTTAGTTCGTCTTAAATAAGAAATTTAGAGGTAAGTAAATAGATGCTGGCTTAAAAATTCTTTTCACAGTGCAAAAATGTTTAAACAACTGCAACCGAAAGAGGTGAAGTTTTATGGAATAAAGAATTATTTCCTAACATGTCGAGTTGTATTTTGAAACTGTGAAAATTGCAAAATATTGCTTTATTATTATTACTAACTTTTCTTATCGAGCATTAACGCATATATTTTTGAACATGAGCTTCGTAAAGTTGTCAATTTTTAAAAATGTTTGTAAGTTTTTAAAAATATGTACAAGTTTGTTTAAAAATTTAAGCGAGAATTATCTATCAGAATCCAAAATCGATGTTGTTGTTGGTTGATTGGTGTCCCGAAAACGTTTTAGATTTGTTTTGATTCCATAATAAACAAATTCTAGTTCGAAACAATTGTTTTATTAATTTTTTGGAAAACAGTTTTTGAGGGCATTGTTTTTTCTTTAATAATTTTTTCTCTAAATAATTTGTATGTTTAAATAAAACTGCTAAAGCGATGTTGTAAAGGGAACCATATATTCACATAGATATCGTTAACTAAAACGTAAAACGCTCTAACAAGTAAACAAGTACAATTTGTCCTATTATAAGTAGAAAATGAAATACATACATATGTATGTATATTTGAACAATTTATGAAAACTGTTGCTGAAGGGAAAATAAGTTGGCCGAAATTGGAGAAATTTATAGTCAGCAATAACTGCATGGTAATGGAAATGTATCTGATCTGATGAAATGTAAGGAAATAAAAGACAAATGTGAACCAAATTTTTGGGAAAAGAAGTTTAAACCGATATTGCAATAATGGGAGACATTTTTGACTCCTTATAGGAAAGGTGGGAAAATAGAAAATTGTACATAACAATCACTATGAAACCTTTAGACAGATACTGTTTTAAAGTTGAAAATTGAAAACGCTCTTCCACAGAGTATATTTTTCTTAAAGCGCGAATCAAATTCTATGACACTTGCTTCTATCAAAGCTGGGTTTGAACAGAAATGTTGTGGGATTATGGATATGTTTACAATACCTAACCTAAATCATTTCTGCATCGAGGATTTGATTTCTATTCTACGGAAGGATTAAGAAAAATAATATCGCCACTATATTACATCCAAGGATCATGTATCTATTTAAGTGATCAAATTAATCGTTATTTAAGCCTAGCAATAATCAGTGTGACCTTCGTCTGTTTTAAAAAGCAAATAAAATTACTCTTGTAAGTTTTAGTTGCAATTTGCTTTCAATAATGTTCATGTGTACATATTTGATAAGTTATTTGTTTCTAATGCTGTTATTTATAAGATACAGCTTGATATATTATTCCAGAAAATATTTGGTTAATAAATATCCAAACAATAACATATCTACCCGATGAAGTCATGTTTCAGAAGGAACCCTTCAAAGATACAAATTGTTTTTCGTCTTCATGACACTTTAAAACAAATATTCCATCCTCTGTCTTTTTCAATGAAAAATGGTTGTTGCCAACATTCTAGTAGTAGTAGTTTTTTCTTCACTTATTCGCTTAATCGAAATAAAGTTGACATACACTTTTTATAAATCTTAATCGTATTTGAAATTAAATATTGAGCAAGGCGATTTCATAACAGGTGGAATTGAAAACGCATGTAATGGCTTTTAATTTTTTTGTCTGTCCTTTTGAAATGATACAAAGTAGATACTAGATGTGATGTTCTACTAGTGAGTTTACCTGTTATGAATTCGCCTTGAATATGATAACATATGTAATTCCTTCTGACAGTATTCGTTTCTTGTTACACAAGTTGACAATTTTTTTAATTTCATTACGGTGTTTTGTCAATTAGTTTTGTCTTACGTGGTACAGGTAAGATTAAATAAACGAAAAATTGTAACAATATTGGTTTTTATTTTACTCGCGATAGCACTGTTTAAGCAGAAAATTAGATATATACGTAAATAATATAAAATCCTTGTTAGAAAGATAACTCACAGTAAAATGCATAATCTTTTTTTTTTTTTTGTTAAGAAATCACTGTTTGGTGGCAGACACAACAGCGATCGATGACTTGCAATAAACTTTTGAATAAAAATCTTTCCAACACGCTTTTATAATAATGAACTTCATTCGTTTCCTCCTCTTGTTAACAAGATCTTCCAATATTGAATTGTTTGTTACATATTACAATACCACACAACGTATTCCCTGCGTTTTGTGGTAGAGGTTTTATTTGTTGTTTGTTTGAAAGACAGCGTGTTCAAGCAGGGAGCGAGAAATTGTTTAAAAAAATGTGTGAAAAGGTTTTGATTAAAACTGTATCATATTTTTATTAAAAAATTAACTAATAAAGAATTCAACATAAACATTTACTCATATAATTCAATGAATCAATAGTACTTTTAACTAAATGCACACACTTCTATTTGAAAACATATTACTGTTTGGTTTCTGTTAATTAATTTGTAAATAAAACCCACCCCCACCTACAACTTATATAATTTAAGTATATTAAAGGTTTCAGCCTTTTTGGTGGTATGTAAATACCTCTCTTTAAAAATATTAAATTTATATAAAATAAATTTATGTACATATGTAATAAATTGACGTTCTAAATTGGTAAAGTTAGACTTTGAATTTAATTTGCGTAAAATTTATTTTCAGATGTATTGAACTTAGTTTAATCTTTCCAAGTCGATTCTAAAGTTATATCTTTAAAATACGTTTATATATGTACATGTGTATAACATGAGTATAAACGGTAAATGGACTGTTTGGCCAAAAATAACGGAAGCAAAGAAGCACAAAAACATTTGATTATTGAATCAAATGTCCGTTAACTCTCCCTCTGTTTCAAGAGACAAGTTTTCCAAATAATGACGTTGTCTTTCTTAATGTGCATTATTTTTTGTTTTCTATTGTTTTTTATAAAAATAAACCAGTCCTGCGTTAGGCACTATTTCTAGTTGCACTGCTTACCTATTGACAATTTACTTATTCGCTGTTATTATTATCCATGGAAGATAATGAGGAAATTGTTATTTGTTTATAATATTGTGAAAGTTTAAAGACATCAAATCTTTATCTCAAAACAAAAAAAAAAGTAAAATGAAATCCATTTTAGCTCACAGTGCTTGAGTGTTAATGGCATAAAGAAATAAATATTCGTTAATTAGTACTTATGGTTACGTTTGTCACACAAATGCCTATTTTACATTAAGAATTAATTTATGGCCAAATCCAAAGCTAATGAATATTATCAAATTGAATTTGAATCATCGGAGGAAATTAATAATTATTTTCCTACTGCGAAAAATACATTCACGTAGCTTAACATGTCAACGCTTAAGAAGCAACATGTTAGGTTATATGTATATGTATTGTATCTTTATTGTTCATAAAGTCGTAAGCCAAATAAAAAATATGGAATTTAAAGGACACCAACAAATTATAAATGCCCAGTATTAATGTTAATATGTGTACATACATATGTATGTATGTACAGATGTAAATTTATTTCTTTGAACTATTAATATTATACGTCTTTGGTTTTTGCAAGCGGGTCATTCAAAGTATTGTCGATGGGGAAGCCAAAATGTGACATGTAGTACATGTGATAGAGTGTTGTAGAGACTATTACGACCAAGCAGAATGTAGAGACGCTTTTTAAGTTCTGGTGTATGTCAAATATCGACTTTTCTCTCCAATTCTTATAAATTTGTCAAACCCTAATTTTGATTCGTACATTCTACATTGCCTTGACATTGTAAGATTTACTCGTAGACAGTTTAAGTATATATTTTTTTATAATGCGCCTTTATAGTGTGACGTGCTACTAGGTTGCACGCTTGATTAGTATCTAATATTTGACATTTCTACAGTAAAGTCCATTATTTTAAATGGAATTGACTTTCATTAGCAATTGCGAAAAACGAAGTGGTCTGGAATAAGGTGTTAATAAAGTTATGCAATTAAATGAGTATTTTTCCAGTAATGTTTGCTCGTCAAATGTTGATTTAAAAAATTCTGGTAGACGAAGACGAGTAATATTGTATAACACAATAAAAAAAATGTCAAGTGCATTTCAATCATACGTGAAATTATTATTTTAACGATTTCATTAATGCCAGCCAAGCCTCGAAAAAACGTTCTGCCCATAATAGACCAATGAGTACTCCATCCAATTAATAAAATAATAATAAATTAATAAAAATTACATATCAATTTGTGCTTTAGCCCGTCGGCGGCACCAACGATTATCTTTTAGCTTTAAGTCCTGCACAAGTTGGAAATATTATTTCGCATACGTGTAATTTTCCATAAGGTCGATGGGTCCATCCCCAATGTCACATGGGGCAGATTTGTTAACTGTTATATTTGTATTGTTCCGTACACATGGTTCGCCATTTTACGTATGCGAAGTGGGCGACACGCTTGAAGAACAGAACCATGTACGTTTATCCATGTTGATGCAAACTAAACAATTGTAATAATCATATAAAGTCAAGGTTCTGAACCTGGAATAAACACCCTTTAAATGGCTTTCTTAAGAAATATTATTTTACGATGTTTGTTATATTGTCAACATAAAGTTACTATGATAAGAAAGTAGCATTTTTTAAAGTTATTAAATGTTAATACGGAAAACGGCGGACGGATGCTTTGAAGTTTTTCAATCACTATTTAAACCGGTTACAGAAATTGAATTCACTTAAATAATTTTTAAAGTTACAAAAAATAAATATTTTATCTTTATTAATAAATACCTGTATTTACATTACCTTAGTACTAACAGTTGAAAAGAAAAATATACACACAACATATACTTCTTTTGCTTTTCCTTAATTATCAGCGGTTAATTCATAAGTTTCGTTAGCCATGAAAATTTAATACCATTAAAATATTTACATTAGGTCTGAAATATTTTTATAAAATATACACATACATACATACATATTAATTTTTTATATAAATACTTTGAGGGGCAAGAGGACTATATAAAAGCGGCAATTTGAAATTTTTTGGAGATTAGCAAACATCTGTAATCTGAAAAACTCAATGATAAAACTAAATGTTTTGCGGTCTCTTTACGTTGTTAATGTTTGGATCTAGAAAAACCAGACCGAAAGTAAGTTTTCGATTGCCAATGGTGTACTTGAAACAACGATTTCCTGCGATTTTTCGAGATTATGTTTTAAATACTTGCGAATGGAGATCGTGAAACCGGCCGTAAAGATCTCACACTTTCAGTTAAATTAAGAAATCATCGTGAAATACCAACCATATTACTCATATTTCAGGACACAACAATGACTACAACTTTAAAAATAAATCTGAATCACCCGTTACAATGTAGAAAAAGGAATATTATATATGTACATACATACCTTAACAATTAACGTAAAAAATTTAAACAGTTTTCAAATTGGTAGCTCAAAAGTACCTACGAATAAGCACAATTTTCTATGCCACTGTAAACAACGAATTATGTGTGGAAAGAAGTAAAGAAAAAAACTTAAAAACTGTCATTGTATAGATGAAAACTACTACTTCAAAAATGGTAATGGAAACTTTTTTATTACCTGTGGGAATTTATATCCACGTTATATATGTGTGTACATATAGTCTGCTGAAACGCATAACCACTTGACTAAAATTTTTAAACTTAAAATTTTTTTTTACGTAACTTCCAGTTATGTACTTTCGACTTTCGCTCTTGAAATTTCCCATTTTTATTCTACAATATGAGAGTAAAAATTGGATAC